>CCAG010008569.1:0-55154 GCA_001077435.1 Glossina morsitans morsitans | reverse complement strand
TCTCTCTCTCTCTCTCTCTTTGGCAACTAGGATTAGACGATAAATCCTTTAGCTGTTCTAGCGGCTAACTTCCGAGAATGTATGTAAACTTCCCTTTCTTTTCCCCTTGATCGAAGACTTCAAATTCTTAAGTAAATTGGCTCCATCTATTGTCTACTGCGGTGATCGCTCTCTAACCATTTAAAGATTTATGATTTGTTTTGAATTTTCATAAACATAAAAATATACGCTAAATAAAAATTAAGTACACCATAAAAGATGTCGTTTGTGCCGTTTATCTTTCCATTTCTTGCTTTTGCTATAAATTACCGGATTTAAACCAAATAAATCGCTTAATTGCTAAAATAAAAATGCATTTCACACAGTTAACTTACTTCATTGCCTAACTGGTTAACTACTGAATCGTAGTAAGGCTGGATTTCGATAGCTTAAGAAGAAATTTTCTGTTTAGTTATATGCAAAGTTTATTGCCCTGATGGTGCTTGCATCCTATAAGATCATAATAAAAGTTTGAAATTATATTAACCTATTAGCACCGACTTTTAGGACGGCAAGAAGACGAAGGATGTTGGGAGTGCAACAACTCTTCTTATACACACATCTCATGACCCAGTTTAGATTTACCTACTTGGTTTGAAAGAACATCTACGGGCCGCAGTATCAATAGTGATCATAAAATCGCAATAACTATCTAATCCAAAAACAAATCAAAACATTATAGTCGCGCATTAGATAACCTACACTTTAAACACTTTCGTGATACCAAAAATTATAATTGTTTTCTTTTAAAGGCATTCTTTCCACAAAAATTCTTATCGAGGAAGGAATATGTATTTCGAGCAATTTTTTCAATGTCAGACACACGGACAGACAGACAAACGAATAGACTGGGAGAGAAAAAAAGTGACGAGCGGACAGACAGGGAAATTTAAACGGATTCAACAAAGTGATTTTGAATCTGTACGTGCAATAAAAAGTGGCCTAGTATTACATCCTTGTGGACGTTATAGAGATCCGCACAAACTTAATATGCCATGTACCAGGAGTGGTGGGCTTAGTAGAAGGAATGTTTTTTGTAGATATAAGTACTAATGAATAGCAGAGAAAAGACTATTAACAACACATAAAAAGTGAATAATAAGCAAATGATTTCGAACAGTGACTAAAAAAAGTCAGTCAAACTGTGATAGTTGGCATAAATTGGAATGAATAAATAATGCTACCCACGTCCGAAATAGTGGATTCACATTTCATAAAAGTCTTGCATTTAACGAAAGTGCAGTTATTTTGAATGCTTATTGTTTTTATTTCTAAATAAATAGTCGTTAAGAAACTTGCAAATGCATTTAAAGCGGCTGCGCTCCCATACAGACCAAAGATAATATATTTTAAAAAGGATTGGGTATGAGATTTAAGATAAAGTGGCGTCCGCTGTGCTTAATAAGTAATTTGAGAGCGTCTTAAACTTTTGCAAGGACACGCCGCTTTTATGTCGGAAGAAATAATCATTAAAGTCGCTCCAATCAATAATTACATTATTAATACGTATTCTACATTACCGTCTCTGCGTATCTCCGTAGTATAATAAATAAAAGTTATCGTACTAAAGCAAGTCGTTGCTTCGCACGTGAAAAAATATTCTATTTTCGAACGGAAGAAATAATTCACATGCGCGGTACATAAAGGTTATCGATCACATTGCAAAGAAACACACGTAAAAGATTCATTATAGTATATGCCAGTGTGACTAAACTAACTTTGGATCTTTCCTACCGAGAGAGAATGCATTCGTTTTTTTTTTCTTCAGACAAAACTGTTTTAAACAACAACACGCGTCCGCCTGAGGCAAGAGTCTCGCATAGCAATTCAATGGTCGTGGGTTCAAATCTCAAATGCGGTAGAGTTTTTAATAATAATAATAATAATAATAATAATAATAATAATAATAATATTAATAAAAATAAAAGCCGAAAACCTTAGATGCTACTGCTTTAAGACTTTAGTCTTAGAATTTATTCTCTGGCTAAATTTATAATAATAATAAACAACAACAGATGAAGTGAAGGGAAATATATTAAATATCAAATGGCTTCGATATCCGCATTTTAAGAAAAGAAGAAGTAAATTCGCCATCGCTATATGTATATTCGCTCCAGCGTGAATAGCAAAACGTCAGTCTATCTATGAAATAATGGTTAACACAAGAAAGCTAAGCTAAAGCTTTGCTCGAGCGAATTTGGTTTTTAACTTATTCCCGCAAATTAATATAATATAACAACTGATCCACGACCCACATCCAGCGAAAAGCAAGTTCACTTTTCTGTTTCAAACTGGTGTTCTCAAGTGTCAAATTTGTTTATCTTTTAGGGTTATCTTGAATCAGTATTTTCTGTAAATTAAAAATTAACTTTCCATTGACTTGCCTTCAGTAATAACAACTCCGTCTTTTACTCTAAATTAGATATAGAAATAGAACTATTTCACGGTTATATGGCATATTGCGCCTTTTATGCCAATTAATAATCCTACTTTAGTCTTAGAAATTATTTGTTTAATCAGTTATAAAAATAATTACAATATTTTTAAATACAAATGATATAAACCAATATTTAAAAGCAAAAACACTATACCGGGGCACGGTCGACCGGGGTACCGAACGTCACTTCCCTTAATGCAGTTCATACAACCTTTCTAAGTAAGGCTTTATATGGGCTTTACACAGGGTGTGACCGCAAAAGTGCCGATCCAAACAATTTGCGGTAGCGTTCGCCCTTGGACTAAAACATATCGATATAGCCGATTCGATCAAAAAATCTGAACATATGCGATCTGCAGCTTGAACATGGTAAAACAAGACGCACAGAGGGATCAATTGAGAATGAAATTCCGAATTGATCGGTGTAATACAAGGGGGACATATCCCAAGTGTTGAATACATTGGACTAAAGTTTATGCCCTCGTCTACCAGTAAAATTTAAAAATCACATGCATTCATTTTTTTCAATTTGAGTTCTGTTTTTTTTTTTTTTCTAATGAACCCACGAAAGCATCATTATTGCCACAATTTGTTCTGTAGTAATTTATGTTAAACATTTTCTCGAAAAAGTCTTCATAATCGTTGTGAAACATTTAGCTTTATTTTTGAAAGCAAAAACTCGGGGTCTGCTCATTCGGAAACCATTTACGAATGGGAGCATTATTCGCCTGCTTTCTATACACAACCCTATCGACAAGTAGGCGTTAGCATTCCAGGGCAGACTACGCCAGGGAAATTGTAGAAGCTCCTTTAAGCTTGAATTCAATTTGCTTGCAGTAAATATTATCTTGGGGATGCCCCGATAGAAGATAAAGAAAATAAAAGCCTTATTTGATAAGTGTTCAGTGAATAATTGCATTTCACTGTGACCAAGTGACTAGACTAGTGGCAAAGACAAAGCAATTAAGATCGAAACTAAGAGGAAAGAGAATATATTTCGAAAATATAGTAGCAACATAGGTTTTCATTTTCTTTGCTGGTGAAAGGTTCGTCATCGCACGTTGAAAATTTAGTGCCACTTCCAAATCAAGGAACACATTCAAAATAAAATTCGACCGTGAAATAGAGACATTCAAAATAATTATATAAATATCGGGGTTAGAAGAAAACGGACAAAGCACAAGTAAAAATAGAATCATATAAATAAAATTAACCGTAGAGGTCTACAGCGTATACAACCTAAGTCCGTTGAAACTTATTAGATCGGAAAACTCTTATACAATAATTAAATTCACCAAAAAAAAAAAAAAAGTTTTACGATTTTTAACTTTAGTATGCAACACATTGATCTTCGTCACTAACATGTTTTTTTTTTTTGATTGTTACACACAGGAAGGAGTGTGCAGCTTGACTACATTTCATCATTAAATCCATTATTGTTGACGTTTGTTCGCTCGTTCGTCTGTTCATCTACCACACATGCCATATTCTGATCTGTCGATGTACGAACATGTACTGGTTGTCGGATTTGTGTATACGAAATATATGCAATTAAAACCAATCGTTTAGCCTTTTATTTCTTTTTTCTTTTTGTTTTTCTTTTGCCAACTTGATGCACGCTATGTCAATGAATGATTTGATTTGACAGTTAGACTAATGGCCGACACGAGTTTTTAACATGTTAACGGTTACTTTGGTAAACCAAAAAAGGAAAAAAAAACCGTCGTTGAGAAATACATTCGGTTAAAGTCGAATTTTCGGCACTCATGATGTGGATCCACCGTGCAGGCCAGGCATATATGCCTTCGTAAACAGTAAACGCAACACGAAAAACTTGGTGGCATTGAATTTTAATGTGTATGGCCTTTATCGAACACTTAAAACTTCTAGATGCTATACTTATGCGGTGACAAATTTAATTTAATATAATCTTCGTCGGTGAGTTATTCTCACCAAACAAAGCAAACTCCACGTAAGGCTTGGAATTTAGTGACAAATTTAAAAGTTGAACTTTTTGGTGATTTTTGTAGGGAAAAGCGGTGAACATATTTTACTTATCGTTCTTTATTCATTTTTTTTTTTTTTTTCAATTTGGTTTACGATTCAGTTAAACAAGTGAAAGGTATATAGGCAATATTTGACATCGTTAACAGTAATTAACACGATTTTTCTCTCAAAGAAACTATTAATTGATTATAATAGGCTTCGATAAAATTATCACACAAAGTGTACTTTTGTAGAAAAGCAATCTATTTCGTTCTACATATAAAAAAAAAATTTTTGGATAACGATTTGACCACATGACTCGACCTAATCTAAGCAGACTTATAGAGTGAATTTCCAAATAAGTTCTATTAGATTGTTAGAGAAAAACGCGATAAGATGAAGATTTCTTGCTCCAATTTGTTTCAAGCAGAGAATTTTCCATAAAGACTTTGGTAATAATATCATGTTAAGATGCTTTTCAAAAAATTTGTGAAAAGATTTATGCCAACTGAAGGATAATGTTAGAGTGATTAAAGAAATAGTGTACATGTACAGCATGAGATCCTGAACCCTTCTAGCTATGTCTGTCTCTTCGTTCCTGTGTTTGCATACACACTATAAAGCAATTGAAAAATGAGTACATAATTTTGAAAAAAACTTGGTCGACTCGGCCCTAAATAGTCAAAAAACTATGAAAAAATCAAAACAACAAAAATTTTAAATTTGTAACTTGCGAAAGCAATCAACTAATCAACCTACGGTTTGATAAAAGTTTTAAGGAAAGCTGCTGAAAGCTGAAATTCATTGCAATTTTTATATTGAGACCCTCTTGCATATGATTTTTATACCCCACATCATTTGTGGTACAAGAGTGTATTAAATTGGTGCCGATGTTTGTAATACCCAGAAGGACTTGAGGTAGATCAACTTTTTTTAATACCGATCGATTCAACGAACGATTCTAAACTTGTGTGTCCGTCTTGTTTTCTGATGTTCAATCTACAGTTCGCAATTTTTGAGATATTTCAATAAAATTTCGTACACCAAGATGTTTTAACCCAAGAACGAACACTTTCCATATAACGCCGTATTTTGAACAACCGTAGAGGGATGTAGAGTGTTTACTGGTAGAATGTGTCTAATTAAAGCGTTTTCACTTGTTTTACTTTTACTTTATCTACCGTTGAATATTATAGAACACAAGTACCAGCTATGGCCACTTCATCTTCAACCGGAATTTGAGTCAAATGCTGCAATTTTTGATTGCCGATAAGCATCTAGATCTAGTTTTCCTTATTAAAACTTTGTATACAATATTTCAAAGTTTCTACGACATTAAGCTAATGATACAATGAATCCTGTTTTCTATAACTCAATTTGCTCACCAGTCGTCCACCATATTACCGCTATTACGAAAATAGCCGGTCACTATGTTACGGCAGCCGCCTCTCCAGATTGCAAAGATATCCATTTCATCAACAGAAGAAGTACAATCTAAAGGACGCGCTGGAATGGATTGCACGCCAAAACACACATTTTTGTGGATATAATTACGGTTCACGTAAAGCCTTACTTTGTTGTCTTAAGGAATAAATTAACCTAGCGCGGTCTGAAAAAAGTGTATTTTTGGCAACATTTTTGGGATGAAAGAAATAATAATATTTGCGAAAGTTACAAACAAATGTTTAACTATTAAAAAAATGTATTTCTGAAAAACACTAAAAATGTCGTAGTTAGTCCCGCGATCTATGTTTAGCAGAGAGAAATTGGCATGGCTATGTAGCTGCTGCAAAATCTTAGCCTAAAAGAACATAATAATAATAAAAGATCATTTAACTCACATGGCTGTAGTATGTAGTAGATTTATTAGATAGATATCTGCGAGACGGCTGAGTGATTGGAAAAAAAAACAATCTCTTGTTAATAAATAATATTTAAATTAATCTGTGGAAAATCCCTTACGCACATAAGACATTCGAGAAGAGTGAAATACAATAAATGGTGTTTTGGAAAACTGGCGTTCGAAAAAAAAGCGTTTAAGTTCTGGAGTGCACTTACATTATGTTCGGAAATCTAATGTTTGGATCATTTAAAATTTTAAAATATTGTTCAATTTAGTTAAGCTAGATGTGAAAATCTCTCAGGGAAATGCCTAAATTTGGTGCGGAGTTTCTGACTGATACAGCGAGTGACGAGTTGATCGTAGAGATCCCCTCTATTCCTGCGTGTCATAACCGGAAATAAAAAATTTGGTGGTGTATGGGGCTTTAAAGGTTCCATACAAATTCTGAAGTGCGTGAGCGTTTTCAAGGTATTTTGCAAGATTCGGAAGCGAAAAAAATTATATAAACAGTGCTTTCAAATGTACGGAAATTCGCATAAAAAAACAGACAAAATGGTAGATTAATTATATCGATTGTTTGATAAGATCTTTTGAAAGTTAATTTTCTCTTGGCCTCTAAAAATGTGGAGTTCGATTAATTGGTCTAGCAGCTAGCTACCTTCGCAGTATCAACGATAAGCAAAAAAGATTTCGACACTTTTTAACATAGAATGCGATAAGTCGAGCATTATGACGCAGATTTGGCGAGTTTGATAATATATAGTAAACCATATTAAAAACGCTCTAGCTTGACTTTAAGAAAAAAAAACAAAAAAAAATTATCTTCGCTTTCAGTGCGAGCTCCTTAAAAAAAGAAATTTAATCATTGAATTAAAAAGCTTGCACAAACTTACAGTTCATGTAAACAAAAGTCATGCTTTGTTTTTTTTTCTGCCTCGGTTCTCCTTATGGCCCTAAAGATGATAAAAAATGATTTCTTTGTATTACGGTTTTATAGGTTTTGCTTTCTTCACAAAACAGAGAAAACACCAGCAGGCACATAAAAAACAAACATTTTATTTACAATTTGTCGTACCATTTTTTTGTGTTTTTTTTTTTCTTTTCTATAGGTTTCCTCTTTTTAAGCCTGCTCATTCAAAGCTAAACTTCAACCTAATAGAAGTAGGAGAAAAAAAAGCAGAGTAACACAAATCAAACAAAAAGCGCAATTTTTAATGGTCCTCCGTTAGAGCACGCGTTCTTCCTATCAAAATAAGAAAAAAAAAAAGGAGAAAAATTTAACGTTTCCCAGGTTTGTATGTATGTATGTAACCGGCTATTTCTTTACTTTTGCTCTTGATGCTATTGTTTATATATATATATATATGTATATATATATATATATGTATGTATATATATTCTCTTATAAACAGTAAATTTATACACCTCCACCTTCGGTTATAATACGAAAGGTGACAAAGTCACGAAATTCTTGTCAATTTTTAACTATAGACCAATTTGTTTGTCTCCGTTTAGTTCATGTTGCTGTTGTTGTTGTTGCCGTTGTTGTCGCTTATTGTTGGTAGTGGTGGTTGCTGTTGCTCTCTGTTGTTCAAGAATTCGTGACAAATCAAGCTACTAAAATTGGGAGAAGATCAGTAACTTTTTCCATTTTATTGGTATTTCTTTCCTTTTTTTTGGGTATTTTATTCACCACCGAGAAGCCAGAAAAGTGGATTGATTTGCTATGTGTCCTAAAACGCGGATAAAAGTGCTTTACTAGTACCAAATTTTCAAGGCACTTGTGTTATGAGCTTTCGTCTGCCTGCCCTTAACCTAATGGAAGTTATAAAAATTTTCAAAACTTATAACTTTTCTGTTAATTTAAACGATAATTATAGCAAATATTTGTAATACTAGGCAATCGCTACCACCGCTTTAAACATCAATTACTCGTAAAATGCTTGAACTTTTGAGCTTTACATTTGTATAATACAAGAGGGACTAGCGCTGCGTGCAGCGTACCATATTTTACAATCCAATGACTACAATAAACCATCATAAGTCTTAGGATAAACAAGAAGTTAGCCACTTCACCATAACAATACATATATACAGTCATACATTCATACATACTGCAATTACCAATACATTGCAGTTTGTTTTAATAGCAACCACAAAACAGCCAATAAAAATTATAACCATCAATTACGCAGCAAATTAAAATCAAATAATTTAGCATGAAAATCACATCAAAACCAGTTTAGGCCATTAAAATCCATAAACTATTCTCATGCAAATTATAGGGATTGAATTACCAAAAAAAAAAAAAATTTGCAACTAGCAAATTTACGCACAAATAAGAAAACAAAACACCAGCAGTAGTAGTAATATCAGTAAGCTTAACACTAAGAGGTTCAAGATGCTCATAGCGTCCAGTGGCGTGTACCGCCCAGGTTAAGGTGTAAAAAACGAATTTTTAATCCAAACAAGTAAGAAAATGTGGCAGGAGGCGAAATTTGGATACCCGTCACTCAGCTGAAGCGCTATGTAGTAACTTTGCCTAATGGATGGATACTGTTGATTCATTCTTCTAGCTTCCCTGTAAGATCTGTAAGCTTGGTAGAACTTGTTTTTGCCATGTTCTTTCATGGAAAAGTCGCAAGTAAATGATATCCTTAAGTATGCAATATAAGGTTATGTGTCTCTCAAATTGCAGATCTTGATCCCAACATGAGAGACAACAAGGATTAAAGGGAGAGTTCCTTATGGAATCTCTAATCAACTTTTGCGATCTTTACTAACGAAATATTAAAACTAATGAACTCGTGAGTGATAGGCACATAAAAGTGGGTAGCTGGGAAATATCTTGCCGCTTTTTGATATTTAGACAGGAAGATGATGTAAATGCCATAGATGCCATCATACCAAAGATTTCTTAAAATAAAGATATTGCTACACGCATCCGTATAATTACAAAAAAAGTTTATTATTATTATTATTATTTTCTACATACGCATACACAAAATCGTATCGTTTTCTAAATGAAGTCTTTACTTATTTTTTAGTCGCTTTGGTTTAAATTCGTTGCCTTCTCGAAAATAATTTCATGGTCAGCAGGCAAATTATAGGAAGTTACAATTATCGGATATATACACTGTTTTGCTCTTCTTCTTTTTATGTGTTTATTGCAGCAGTCATTTCAATATAAACATTGGTTAACCTCCTCCTCTCCATACATTGCTAACTTATACCTGGATTGCTATACCTGTGTGTGTATATCACATACCCTTTAATAAAGATAACTTATGTTCTTTTTCAGCAAAAATATTTTATTGACTACATAATTATGGTCTAAAAATGTATATATAAATAATTTTTATCTTTTTAATCATCGGTAATTTATGTTACAATCATTTAAGGTGTGCAAAAACATTAGTGTTCTATAAGCCAGAAGACTTACATAAGTACTTTGAGGAGATATTTTATTGTTTGAAACAAATAAATTAAAGGTAAGAAGAAGACGAACTCTTCTCATTTCATCCATAGTAGTACAGATCTGATGGAACTAGATTGTTTGCTTCGTTTTCCTATTTTCAAAAACAAATGAAAACATTATTAGTTATCGCATATAACCCTAAAATGGCCGAAAAAGTGAACGATCCGAATAATTTTCAGTGGCATTCGTCCTTGGGCCAAAACACGCCAATGTACCAAGTTTCATCAAAATATCTCGAAAATTGCGACCTGTAGGCCGTAAAAACGAAACAAGACGGGCGGGCGGACGGACAGACATACTTAAAAGAAATCAGACAATAATTCTGAATCGATCGGTATAAAGAAAAGTGGATCACTCCCATGTCTTTCTGGATATTGCACACATCCTCGCAAACTTAATGTATTCTTGTTTCATAAACAGTGTAGGGTATGATAAAATTTTATTAAAATCATTAAACGGGTAGCCACCGCACACCATTATTCTTAAAAACGGCTAAGTATAAAAGCATAAATACCCTAAATTGACCGCCAGTGACTAATGACCTTGTAGACTTTGTAAAATCGTAGCGCACTGAATTGGAATTGAAGTGAATCAAATTGAACTGAAATTGAAAGAGCATTGAATTTAAATGAAAGTGTACTTCATTTTGATTGATTCAAAATCCAATTACTAAAACAATGGGAACAGTTTCCCTCGCTCCTATCTGCAAGTCATTTAAGTAGATTGGACATAATCTAAATATTGAGTATTTTACTATTTTGAGACATTTACAGAAACTTCGACTGATAAGATAACTTGGTTATAGCGATTTATCTTTTTCTTCCTTTGGGGTTGATCTCTATATGTGGAAGCACAGTGGTGCCCAGGAAGGTTAGAGAGAAGTACTAGGTAGAGAAGGGTGAAGAAAGGGTATAATATTTGTGTACGTTCGATTTAACAATAGAGGCATGAGGCACCGTGGTAAAGGCCACTGTTGGTAGGTTATTCCAATGGCGGGTAGGATGATTAAAGAACGACGAGTGGCGGTAGTGTAGAAGTCGAGCAACAACCACGAGAGAATATATGAAAGACGAGACAAATAAGCAGTAAAATGCTTAGAGAAAGGGTTTTGAGATGCGAGGGGATATATCAAAATTATAGCCAATTATTAAACTATAAATTTATTTTATTATTTATGGTCACTGCATAAATTATTATTATTTCTTGCCCTAAAACTTTCCCAGACTTTATACTAAGTAGGGCGCACTACGTTACTTGTCAGATTATTTCAAGTTTCCAACTTTTAATAACGATTTTTGTGCAAATAATAATAGTTTCCGGAACAGCAAGCCGGTTATTAACTAATAAAGTAAACCATATGTGGATCAAGAGCAATAAGACAAAACATAATCATTGGTTTTATTACAATGTTTCGTGTTAGTTTTTCTTAACTTTATTAACGAAATCAATTATTTAAACTTTAGTTGAAAATTAAGTGAAACCCAAATATTTATGATTAATATTTAAATTATCATCTCAAGCATATGAAAAATCTCAATAATTAAATTATAAATAACGCAAGCGTGCTATACATTTTTAATTAATTTATTTTATAATTTTACGTCAAAAAAGCTAACCGTCGTTCTTATAATAAAAAAAAATAAACAAACAAAAAGAAAGGAGTAAAATTTATACACTTTGAGGCGAATCTTGAATACTCAGCATGCCAAGGAAAATATATTAAATATTTTTCAGCAAGTAGTCTTAGTTGCAATTGCTCATCCTTCACTTTTACTAGACTTTATTTCTTGACATACTTCCAACCTACAGGAAGTATGTCAGGAATTCTTTTTGGCTCCAAAAAGTCACATGATTTTTTAGATTTCAGGGGAATATTATTGGGAGCATTATTTTTATGAAACCGAATAAAGAGTACATGTACTAAGGAATGCTTTGTTCGAAAGTCTGCCAGGTTTAGAATGAAATAAAAGATCTTTAGTGAACACGTAAGGATTTGCCTCAAAAGGCGTTTAAAAATTATATACAACGCATATGCAAACGAAATGTTAATATTAGTATACTTCTCTCCGTGTTCATCGATAATGGATACAAAAATATTTGTAAAATTCAGGTCAGGTAATGCTGTGATACGGAAAAAGAGCGCTTTCTCTAGCCTATCATCGGATGAACCGAACTTGCGTGTAGGATTTAAAGGAAAACATGAAAAAAATGCAAGAAAAGAGCAAATATTTGATTTACAGTTTTTTTCCTTTTCTTACGCTGCCTTTCTTTGTTTTCTGTTGTGTTTCATTTAACGTTCTTTCGAAGGCAAAGTTGTCAGCCTTTATATGATAAAATAATAAACAACAACAAATGCAACGACAACAGCAACAAACAAACAAGCGAAAAGTAAAAAAAAATGTTTTTATACATGAAAAATTGAATGTTTATGCTTTGGTAAACATCACGTCAACACAGTGACGCCCTACAAACGCAAAAAAAGAAGACCGATGTGTACGATGCATACGATTGAAATATCCATATAACTGTGAGCATGCAAGAGAGCCTGGAAACGATTATCAAAAGCAATATTTTTTTCTTTTTTTTGTGCTTCGTATTGTTTTTGTAGCCTTCTCCTGCCATACTAATTATTTATTTAAAAGCAATTGAGTCCGACAAGCTGACATTTGTAAAGTGAAGAGGCTTACCGGAAAGAAAAAAACCAAGAAGATGCACTATAGCAGAAAAACGAGAGCGGAGAAACTCTGGGGGCCTGCATCTGGTATCTGGGAAAGCCGCCCAAGGGATACTTTGTGTAACCAAAGAAAATATGTCAAATATTAAATTTTTCAACTTAATAATTATATGTTCGTCTCTGCAGAATATTAAAAGAATGTGTGCAGTTTTTTGATATAAAAAATTCAATTTCTCCATTAATACTGAAGAGAAAACAACATCCCAAAAAATAAACATATAAAAATCCATGTCTTGACAAGCAGACAGGCGTTTATGCTCAAGCACAGTGTCAAACACTGTGGGCGTAGGTGCAACGAACGTAAATCCCAACGAAAAGCACAAAATATACTGCATTCGTATCCTCATGCCTAAAAAATCATGAAAATAAAATAAAAAAAAGAGGAAGACAGAAACCAGACAGCCGTATTGGTAGGGAAGTAGTAGTAGTAGTAGAATGCAATACACAGCGAATCGCTTGAAACCTTAAATGCACACACCCAGAAAATTAACAGCAACAGGTACTACCACACAGTGCAAAAAAAGTACATATAATATATACGTACGTATACGTACAAAAGAAAACAAAATCGTAAAAAAGTAGGAAAAAAACACGTATGACATGAAGAAAATATATCATACACAAAAAAAAAAAGAAAAAAGCACACGCATCCAGAAATTAGTCTACACTAAAAGAATTATTATTATTTACTTAATATGAATGACACGAATATGCTCATTGGCGAAAGGGAGTGCACCTTGTTGTTTATTACGGCGAAGTTTAAGCCACCAATAATTATAAGCCTGCATTTGTCTTCCAGAAGGTTCTATATCTTCTCTAGGCTCTATATCATCTCTAGGCTCTATATCTCCTCTAGGCTCTATATCTTCTCTAGGCTCTATGCTTTCCGATATTAAGTTTATTTTCGTGAAAAAGCGTCTATGTTAAAAGTTGACGTTAGGAAAGTTTTCATAATCAAGTCTTACGTCGGAAAAATTCCTCCCCCAGATACTCAAGCGCGTATGCTACTTGCACACTTCTATAGTAAACTTACAGTGACGAAGCTACTTGTAAATTGAAGGATAGACTTAGGAGTAAGAGAGGTGTTGTTATGAGGCAGTCTTAAAGCCGTGAAAATGACAGGCCCGCTTACGCCTTCGGTGTGTTGTAGCATTGTACATGGAAGCGAAGAAGTCTTCATATTGATATATTTATATATACATAATTATTAGTTACAAAGTGCATTTCAACCAAAGTCGTACAGTCGAACATTACAGACATCATAAATTTAATCGCAACCGTAAAAATAGTTCTCATTATATAGTTTCCACAATCTTCGAATTTTCATTTCGTTATTATCATAGTTCTATACTAATTTATCTAGACACTCCCTATGGAACATTTAGATTTTAAGTACTCGGAATCGAATATGCCATTCAGGAACCTGTGAACAAAAGGGTAATTTAGTATGACGTGTCTGCTTTAGATGTTAGGATTTACATTGTTCACATGTTGCTCGCATGTTCACAGTAAAGATTAGCTAAGCGAGACTAGTGCAAGTGCCTCATACGTCAATGAAAAACAATAAGTCAACATTGGCCTTTCAGTAAATCGCAGAAGTTTGCGCGGGTCACCTGGGCTCCTCCGTGGTAAGCCTATCATTATGAAAATTTCCGTTGGTATTATCATCGCTTAAGGTCTACATGCAAGAACGCCTTCAAGTGGGCCGTTGATTTATGCATGATAAACCTGCGCATTACCACGGATTGTTTCATAGCAAGTTGGTATAAAAATATCCTTCAATATCTTAGTTTGTTTGAGAGCGAGGACGCAATAAAATTTATAAAAATTGCTCAATGTTGTTGTCACATTGTTGCCGTTCGTACCGTGAGATGCTGGTGGCAAGTATTAACGATAACCTTCAAATGCTTGCAATTACTTTAAGCTTGTTAAAGAAACTGCCCAACTACAAATGGTCAGAATTCATTCATTACACTTTTTCAATTTAATTTGTTATGAGCTTGTAAATGAAATTCTTAGACTAATAAAATAGTAAAAAGATCGACACAAACCTTTATCTTAAAAAAAGGACAAAACGAATCATACCATTAGACCACCCGGCAGTGTTGTAAACGTGAAGAGGAAGAACCTGACTAAAGTGTCTAGGGATGTTGCAATAATACCAAAGAGAGCAAAAATATTTCTCCAACACAAGTTAAAGTGTTGCTAGCTTCAGGTGTGAAAGTAACAAAAGGAATCTGTTCCATATGCAGGAAACAGCTCACACAATATCTAAGAGTATATCACATTTATTAAGCAATACTTTGGCGGAACAAAGCCCTTCCGCAATCTTTAGTATCAATACGAGGTCCTTATTAGGCGATCCCAATCCTAATCTAATGTAAGTTAAGTCCGTGTTCTTATGCATACAAGAAACGTCCACATATTTGATCTTAAATTAAAACGATATGGGCATGTTTAAGCGAAGTCCGATCATATCCGTGATATACTTTTAAAATCGAAAATATTTTTCAGTGTTCGTTTCTGTCTATAAAAATGTTGCTCTGACAAAATAAAACAAAGCTGTCGTATACTTTTGTATATCAGAAGTCGCATATCCAAAGTTTACACAAGCCTAACACTAACATTACGCTGTAGTTTTTCTGTAAAAGTCTTCGTTTCTTACCTTCTTATCGTTTTGGGCACAAGAGAAAAATTATAAATTCAACGCGCGCGTACAAACACACATACCTCGACAGACACTAAATTGAAGTGCGTGCGCGTATGTTTTTTTTTAATGGTTTCTGAAATGGATAATACGTAAATGAAAACGTACGTACGTAAAGAAGGTTTGAGGTATTAGCCTGAAGCGCTTTTATGTCGCATTTTCGCGTATTAATTACTATATTCTTTCAGATCATAATACCAACGCAATGTAGACAACAACAACAGCGCCATTACCTACAAAATCATAAAAACCCCTGCTACACTTTTTCATTTCTCTCTTACTTTCTTTAGCTACCTTAACGATTTTGTGACAGAATTACTTACGTACGACCCAAGCATTCAATTTCGTGAAATGTTTAGTAATGTGTATCAACAGCATATCTTGTATTTGTTATATCGCTCGCAAAGGCAGAGGGCACATATGAAAAATTAATTCATTTTGGGAGCGTGCATTACATTAAGCGCTTGGTATGATGTATATGGTCGCGTTCGGGTTGCGTTGTCTGCTCCCCGACGAGATTGCGATTGTTAAAGAAATGATTTTACAAGATGCTCATCTTTTTAAAATTTCCAAAGCCTGATTTTTGCCTGGATATTTAGTTACAAAAACTGTAGATGTTGTATGACTATTTTTTTATCTTTATTTATTTCTTGATTTTTTTTATTTAGTTTCTTTGCATTTGTCATGCGTTTTGTGTGGCTTGTGAGGCTTGTAGGTGTGATCAAGTGCATTTAATGTACTAGAACGTCTGCATTTAAGGGTATTGTTGTTGCTGTTGTTGTTATTTTACTTAAGTTCGCATTTCTTTTACAGTAGGCGTAAATTGTTTTTTCTCTTCTCCTTTTTGTAAGAGGAACAAGATAACAGAGACATTGAAATAACATTGCGTGCTTCATTAAAAAAAAAGATTTTGTATAGTTTTTCAGTTAATTATGATTGAATAGAAAGTTAATACTCTGATAATTTCGTAAGATAAACTTTAAATTGTAAACAACATGAAAAAGGGGCTTTGCGAGGCAAAACAAAAATACTTTTATTAATCATCTCGGAAATATGTTTAATTATTTTGCAAAATTTAATATGATTTCTTTGTTACTTTGTGAATTGGCCTTCCTCTACGGGTCCTAGATTACAAAGAGCGCGAAAGCATGTACGAATTCTACACAAATTTGTGATTTGAGTACCGCCCGCCTATTTATTAAATTAATAAATAATTGCATTAAAACGAATGCAAATTACTTTACATAGCACATTGGAAATGATTCTAAGAATCATTTGTGCATTGTTTGAATCCGCCAATGACACGGGAAAACAAAATTTGATGGCTACTGCATAGCCGAGGGGTGATTGTGCGTAAGGCTCGTGGCTGTGACCGCGGGTTCGAATCTCAATGCGATGTAGGTAGATATAAAATATAGTTACTGAAACTTATATTCGCTTCAACCATGCACATTGTATATTTTTCGCTTTATCTTTGCTGCTTGGTTTTGATTGGTATTCCACGCTATAGTACCGTAGTTTAAGCTTTAGACCTAATTAAGTTCGCTTGTTAGTACTTTAAGTCTCCGACTGTGGCGACGGTTTCTTGTATTTTTTAAAGTAGTAGAAACGATATCACACTTCTTAGAGTATCTGCCAAAATGGGTGTTTACCTCCCCTTCACGCAATTGCCTTACGCAACCTGAGCACACTTCTTGAAATTTTCTTCTTGGAATTTTCTGGTATTCCTATTGTAGTTCACACTGTTCCTTAAGGTTTCTTTTTTCTAGATATTTTTTCCTTCCCTTGGTCGGATTAGTTCTAGACGTTCAATTTCGATTGGGAAGGTATGCTGAAAATTATGGATCCAACCCTTTAACTGTTCAGGGGCACCATTAGATGTGATATACGTAGAAGCGGCACCAAAAGAACTTACGACGGTGTATTTATTATCACATAAAAGTTGAAGTGGAGCTGGCAGCTTTTAGGTAGTCATAGCACCCACGGTACTATAATTCGTCGTGATTATTAAAGGAGATATGAAAAACAACAACAGATTTTCTAAAAGTTGTTGTATTATTATACGGGACCTAATAAAATGGCTTAGAGTCTACGATACCGTGGAATTTTAACGTAGCACTGTTTTGCTTCATCACAGCTATTTCCATAAAGGGAATGAATCTGAATGTTCGATTACTTACTGCGCCGATTAGCAAGCTTTTTGAACTTTTCCTTTGTATATGAAATAGTGTCCGTTTTATTTACGAGATATCGCGTTGATTGCTCTTTTTTATTTTTAATATTAGACCGCACGCAGTTGTGAGTCAAGGAAACAACTTAATGCTACTGACACTTGTTGAAATATCATTAAACTCTACATCACTCGTGGTGCAAGGGGGTATATTAAGTTTGTGCAGATGTATGCAACACCTCTTATTACGCCGATTGATTGAAAATTGCTTTCTGATTTCAACGCTATTGAAAATGGAATGGATACTTTCAATTCGATTTCGAATACTTCCGTCTTATTTCGAAAAGACGTTATATGAATAAACGTAGGGTGGCGTGGGGCATTAATAGAAAGCCGTGATCCACTATAGTATTTGGACTTATTTTAATTCGAATTTTTCACAATACCTTTAAAATAACATTCTCCAGGATATTCAGAGTTAATCTACACATTTTTTATTATTAAGACAGAGACTCTTTTTCCGGCCGCAAAATGAAATTTTTCATTCAAACATTGCACTGTGGCTCACTATAGTGTTTTCACTGGTTTCCATTTGCTCAACAATGCTTACAATTCTAGCTTTACGTACGACTCAATAAGTTCTTCCTTTTGTTTTTGCAAAACAATGAAAACATCTAAATTTTGTACGTAGGATGTAACCTCTTGACTAATGCTCGGTTTCTGAAATTTAAAACTCTTTCTTTGAAGATAGAGTACTGCTGGGAAATAGTCATCTTACATCTCTATGCCATCCCACGAACTTATTGTGTGATTTATTATACTGTCAAAAAAACGGAAAAAAGGACATGGGAATAAACTATTTCAATATCGATAAATTATATTTCAATCTCCAATGGTGTTACTAACTTCGAGATAAATGGCAAATATCATACTAACTTTTCGTAATAAATTCATTAATATATTGTTTTGTTTTCCTTACGAATCCGCAGCGAAGAAAATCGCTCAACCTATAGGCCATTATTGTTCTTGGGACAGTTTAGAGTCATACAATACAGTATTGAATTTCTTAATAGTATGTTCCAAGCTACTATGGCTATGCTTTGCAAAAACATAACGTAACTGCTACATTACTGAACTAAATCAAGCACATAAAGCTCTTCCCAGAATATTTAAATCTTCTATTTAGCGAAAACCTCCTCTGTATTTACGTCATCACGGACGATTATTTTTGTTATTGCTAAGCGAATGAAATTATAATTCCATGCTTGAGAACATACACAAAAAAACATTGCGATAACTTCACCTTTAGCAACAAACTTAGTGCAAGAAAAATTTCTTTTTTCTTTGATATGACCAATCCCTCAGAGAAGGTTCCCTACCCGAGTAAAGCGGTGACCGCCAGAGAGAAGTGAGGAAAGAGAAAGAAAGAAAGAAGTAAGGAGATAGTGGCCGTACTCTAGTATATGCGTGCCCAATCGATAAGTGCTATAACTTTACCGACTAAGCACTTACTATAGCTACGACGGAAGTAAACTCGACTGCGGTGAGACTTGAACACGCGAACACTGACTGGGCTGTCTACTTATCTCTAAAAGTTAGCAGAAACGTAGAATACCATAAAATTCATTTACAATTTAAGTAAGTAAGGAAGAATGGAATTTATAAGGAATGTGCAAAAGCAACCGCTTCTTACTTATGTGAAATAATAATATGCAATAATTGTTAAAGGCCTTTTTCGCCTAACCGCGCAAAAATAATGTCCTGTCGATGATTCACTCGAGAATACTTTTATGTTTTCTCATTATTTTTTATTGTAATGGGCGGATCTCATTCGATTACAAAGTTGTACACTGTTGTCAATTTGAAAATCTTCTTCAGAGATAAGCGACCAAGCGTTACTCCTGTCTACCTCGCTTTTTCCACTTCTTTTACTAGTATATATATACTCCGACAGAACTGTATGTCTGCGATCGGCACATACAAATCTTGAAATCGGTAGCTGTGTCGCAGCATCGTTTGTGGTTTATTAACACCTGGTGCCTAAATATAAGGAGTAAGAAAATTATATTCGAGTGTGACTGAATACCATTATCCTAAAAAAGACCAAGAAGAAAGGAAAAAATGAATTTTTATATTTCAGAATATCGTGTGGGCGTGGCTAATTTTTTCTATTTTTATAGAATACAAGCGCAAATTTTTACAGTGAGTTCTGCGTAGATTTTTGAGTAACGAGTAAATAAAATTGATCTCAGTTTTTGTTGCATTATAGGCGCATTATTTGACCGGTTTGTTCTTTTTCAAATTCCTTTGCAAACTTGTAGGCGATATTTTCATTTTTGCAAGAGGAGAATATTTATGACAGGAACTAGACAATTGGGAGACAGACATATGGAAAAAGGAACAAACGGACATGTTTAAGCAGGTTTCGAATTTGACATTGGTCAAGAATGTACAAGGAGGACTTAATTGTATTTCTTTGCTGCCAACTTCACACTTAAGCCTCATAATCATTACATATTTTGGCAAGATAACAGGGCTTGTTTGTGAAAAACTTAAATTTTTAGAAGTTCGATACGCAGAGCTTCTGGTCGGCGTAAGGTAAGAATGCTGTTCAAGCCAAAAAGAAAATAACAACCCGTGAGATCACTAAGAGATTAAATTTATTAAAATCGACAGTTCATGATCAAATATTTATGTACTATAATAAAATCATCTTTCATTTAAAAAAAAAGAAATTGTTTTCCGGAAAACCGAATATGTACTTTTTGAGGTTTTTGAAGCTTCTTTGTGCGCACTACAAACGTTTCGACCAAAATAAAAAATTTAATACATTATAATCTTGGGTAAGTGTAACGATAGTGCACCGAATATGCACACAAAGTTCTATGGATTTATCTGCTGTAGTTTGTGAGTAATAGCAAAAATGTTCCCCTTTTTCCCCCTTTGAAAACCCATTTGTTCAACACTTCCAATGTTTCTGCCAAATTTGAAGCCAATAACTTCATTTTTGCAGCCATGACAATATTAACAGCGACGGATAGACGAACGTGCTTATCGAAATGTATACATGATCAAAAATATGTGCACTATATGCCGTCTGTGAGCATTGGTTTTCGGCGTTCCAAACGTTTTGACAAAACGAATATACCCGTCATCGTTCGGAAATGGCTCCCTGTTATTATGGACATTTCTTCGAGAGGACCTTCTCTTTAATCACATTGGCAAAATTGATTTGTGGAATTAAATTAAAATTATTTGTAAGAAGTTTCAGTTTCAATTTTCTATATTCATGCTTTGCACTTTCGCAGCAGAAGACAAATAAAAGATGGTGTCTATCAAATTAATCAAAATTATTTTTTGATATTTTTATTTTAGATAATAAAACCAAATCAAAGAAAAGTGTGCAAAAAAAACCGAATATCTAAGATTTGTCCCCCGTTACTTTATGTGAAATTTAGAAGGAAATGTGACGAAATAAAGCCTCTACGAAAAACAAAAAACCGCTTAAAACGTTTTCAAAAAATGGTTGATATTAACTGATGCACAAAGGACTTTTTTTAAATCATTTTGAAGGAACATATTACTACGAAAAATCAAACTTTTATCTTTATATCATATGTTGCCGTAATGCTGTTGATAAATGTGCCAGTGCCAATGCCCCTTTCTTCCGAAAGCTACGCGTCTATTCTTTTCAAAGAGACAAGTGAACATGCATGAACATTTCTCAAATTGAAAGGTATTATTGATAATCGGAATAACAAAACCTTTAGAGAGAACGAAAAATGACCCCCTTAGGTGATAAAATTCAAAAACCCACTTAAGCACAAAAAATATTTTCTTAAGTGTGTGTATGGCAAACATATCAGCAGCAGCAGCAGCAGCAGCAGCAGCAAAACGAACACAAGTGCACACACACAAACGTATGTATACAATGGCAAAACTGAAAAAAATGCACAATAATAAATAAATAAACATAACCAACTAAGTTGGGAGAGTCTTAGCAAATGAGCGGCTACATCAGCTGATAAGCAACAAATCATTAATAAAAAAATTCTCCACTTGTATTTGCAATCGTCTGTACATATTTGTTGTTGTCTTTTATTTTATTTTTTTATTTTTTTTGTTTTCTATAAAAACGAACTTAAGCAGAGACTTGCCTCTGAGTTAAACTCAACACCACACAGTTAGCTGGCAGCAATTGACAAGTGCAGAGCTTTAACGCGTGTATCTACGTAATAACGAAATACAAAGGAAAGCAAATAATCGCGAAACGAATAAGTAAACGGTGGAGACCTACAGCAATATAATGGCAAGTTTGATCAGAAAATTGATTAGCACTGGCAATGCAGCCCGAGTAATAGCGCCATACAAGTAAGTACTTTCGCAGATAGTCACATTCACATTGCGGTCTCCCAAGCGCACATACACGCAGACCACTTACCTTGTCATCCTAGACCTGAAAATCATTTATTTTCTACCATTACCCTGAAACGATGTGACGGCGTAAGCTAGAAAACATTTGTTTGTTTGCTTTATCTTGTCTCCTCTTTTCATTTCGATGATCATTCTAAAACAATGTTGCTGGTGTGAATATGCTTGTGTGTATTCACTTCTTTTTTTTTATATTATTTCCAGTCAAGCTGTAGTAGCCGATCGCACAGTATACGTTTCTGGTTGTTTGGGAATGGATAAGACAACCATGCAATTGGTGCCTGGTGGTGCTGCCGCTCAAACTGAAATGGCCTTGAAAAATCTAGAAGCAATTCTTATAGCTGCCGGCTCAGGCATTGACAAGGTAGTGAAAAATAGCGTCTTCCTTAAGGATCTCAATGACTTTGGCGAAGTTAATGAGGCTTACAAAAAAGGTACGTGTTTTGCTATCGCCTGCCTGAGCACGCAAACTCCTCTCCTACACAATTTTCATTTAGCAATCGATTATTAATTATCATTTTGGTAAGACTGATATGATCTTTTCGTAATGTAAAAGTTCACTTTGTTTGATTACAAGAGAAGTAGCTTGCCTTCACAGTGTGTATATTATTTAAAATGACGCGATTATTTTCTTGCATTTAAAAAGAAATTTCAATGGCGATTAAGTTTGCACTTATATTTTATTCGGATCGGAAAGTGTTTCACTTACACTCATTATGATCTCTTCCGTTTTATTTTCTCACACGTCATATGCGCGACAAGAATCATTGAAGCATGCTCAAAATTCGATCTAAAAGTGGTTGTAAACAAATTCAAATTAATTAGGAGAAATGCAAAGATTCGTTCTCTTCTCACTATTTGTGCATTGGGGAACCGCAACTCTAACTATTACATCGCTATTATTTAATCTTTTTAGTGTTCTGTAAAGATTTTCCGGCTCGCAGCTGTTTCCAAGTAGCTAAGTTGCCTATGGATGCTTTGGTCGAAATTGAATGTATTGCCTTAACCGGTGATGTGAAAACGGTTAGTGCCCAATGACTAGATCAGGAAAATAATGAAAATTATTGCAACGACTTAATATCAAAATTATAATCTAATAAAATATTTAATAAAATAAATTAATTTAAAATATTTTGGAGATGAAAGATCAAAATGCTCAAAATTAAACCATTCATACGCGTTTATTAAGGGCTGCTTTCGACAAAAAAATTACCTGAAATTTAGATAAATTTAAACTTCAGTTTCAATTAGCCGGCTATCTTCTAACTAATATTTAAAGTTTTCTGTTAGTTTTCTTCGAATTAATTATTAATTGGCAGAAAACACCTGATATGAACCATGATATGGTCGATTAAATGAAACAAGAAAAATCATGGGAAAACATTCAAAATAGGCAAAAAAGCCAATCACGTTATCTGTAATTTCAATTATAATAATCTAATTTGCAATTAGTTAGCACGTCATCGAAAAATAAATAATTTAACTTTTAGTTAAAAACTCTGTTAGCAAACTTTATGTTTAAATTAACATACTGAGAGTGGTCTGAAGTAAGTAAAAGGGTAAGTAAAAGGGACAGAGACGATTTACAACTAGTTACATGTCATTTTAACTACGCCTGCTTTCCTAAGATTTCTTTGGCTAAATGCTTTTATTTCTGTCCATATTCTTCCCTAAGTACGTTCGTTTTCAAGAATAACTTAAGATATTTCAAACTTAAAAGCAGGACATTGTGTCTCTATGTACACCGTGCACTGCCTACATATGCGTATGGTACTATTTACTTCTAGTATTACAAATAACTTGTAGGCATTTACCTTAACGAGCAAAACGATATTTGTATCAGCAAAACGTATCGTACGGTTAATAGCTCAAGTACCTTATGATTTTGTCACAATTATGAAATGCTGCCAATGTGTTGTGGCGGAATTGTTCATTATATTATTGCAGCAATGAAGAATGCATATGTAAGCATTGTGTTCAGCTCTGCAAACGGTAAAGGACATGAATGCAGGTACGCTCATGCATGAGTTATAAAGAGCAAACTAAAACTCTCATAAATCGACATGTTGTTAAATAAAATTATCAATATTTAATAAGAAGAAGAGAGTTTATTGAGAAAACAAAACTACCCAACTACAAAAAAAAGTTATGAATTTAATTAGAGGCGTAAAAAGTTATGAATTAATTAAAGAACATTTTGACGTTGCTGCAATGGGGAAGAACGTCAAACGTAAGAAAAACCTTACAACAATACTAAGGATTTCATAAAAGCTTTAAAAGGTAAGGTTACTGTAACAGCCTAAAGAACGGAAGTTTTTTGACGACTTTCTTTTTGAATAGAAGGAAAGGTAACGGAATAAACATATTTGGCCCACTTATTAGGCATTCATTTAACTTGTTCGGTACCAAGCGTCACATACATGTGTGGAGGTCCAATATATATAATATATTTGCATCAGTTTAAAAATTTTGGGCTATGGTTTTTCCTAACAGACCCTGATAGCGAACCGATTAAAAAGTAATTACTGAAAAGTGTTAAAAAGTGGCAACACTAGACACACTCTGACGAGGTACTGTCAATTTAAAAAGCTTTGCCACACGCAGCGCACACCTAGAGAAATACCCAGGGTTTTTTAGAAATATTGATTTTTGTGTGACTGGCAAGTGTTTAAAGTAAAAAGTTCGACAGCCCCGCTTTTATTAACAAACAATTAAGAACATTATAGTCGGGCCAGGCTGCTATTAGATACCCTACATTACTTCGTCTAATTCAGTTATTAATTCGTTCTGGTAATAACACACCAAAAGTCACACATTATTTTCATGCAAAGACATACTTTCTTTGAAAGCCCCCATGTTGGAGCAATTCATGTTAGTATCCGAAAAGCAGACTTTTGTAGTTCAAATTCGGTAAGGTTGATTTCTTTGTCAGTTTACTATTATGAACTACTTTTCACCATGAAATATTTAAAGAATTTTCATTTTTTTTCATATAACGACTTTTCAAAATATATGAAAGCGTTGTATGGGTAGTGTCGATCACTAGTGCAACGATCCAAGCCATTTTTCATCCTTGAACCAAAGCGCGTCAGAGTACCAAATAAAGTCGCTTGTTTACTTTCTCCAAGAACGAATTTGCATCACATAATGCCATAGTCGATTTTGCTTAAATGACTACAATCGTTTACGAAGAGCAAAAACAGATAGAACCAAAAGTCCAAGAATTGTTTAATGTGGACAAACATTTGTTGGCAGATAACCACGAAATAAGCCCCGAGTTTATATCGCAGCTATAAATTTCACCGATTCAGTTCACAGTTCAGTAAGGATTAGGATAAATTAAAGTTAGAGGGTCTTGAATACAGTTCACGTTACAACATTTCTGCTTATGAAACAATAGCGTTTAGTTGAATAAGTTCTTGAACTCATCCGCGTCCCAGTTACATACCCCACTGGTCTCTACGAGGTTTTATTTATATCTTTCAACTCGCGCGAGCTTTAAATAAAATTTTTCATTCAAACTTTTTAAATAAATTCCCACATCGCAAAAAAAAATCCTTAATAATAAGAGCATCACAATAACTGTAATTTCCCTACCAAATCACACAAGTCATTAAAATAATAACAAATCAAATTCGATATAAAAAGAAAAATAGGAGATTTGATGAAATGCGCGCCTAAGAGAGAAAGAGAAAGAGTGGGAGACAACGACAGAGAACACCCTCTAACGTAATGCAAAGGTAATAATTTCAACTTGAAAACATTAAAACACAAGCGAATCGTATAACGACGCAAGTACGTAAACTGCAAAAGGAAAAATTTCCGTTATGCACCTGAAAAATGCAATTTCAATTGCAATTACAATTTCCAACCTGTCGCTGAGATTTTTTTCTATGCCGCAAGCACAATACCGACGACTTTACCAAACGTAAGGTATAAGGAAACTTAAGCCAAAAAAAAAAAAAATTTAAGAAAAATGCTTTTATCTTAAGCTATTGTATTGTGAAAACAACTGTTCGACCTGACGGACTCTTTCGTACTGCTATTTATCGAAATTTTAAAACAGCATTAGCAACAAAAACAACAACAAGCAACGCGAGGAGATAACATATTACAATATCAGCAGCAAATTGTTGTAGAAAATGCCGGTTTGCTGCACAGCAATTGTCTCGTCACTATAATTATCAAATTGTTAAGCTATGCTGCTAATATCGTAATGTGCGATAGCAAAATGTGCGCAATTCTCTAAACTCTTCTCTTTGGATGATTAAGATACAAAAAAGAAAGAAAGAAAAAAATAATAACGAAACTTGGAATGATTTTCTCAGGCTTTTTTTAAAGCTTTCTATGCATTGCTTCAACAAAACTTTTGTTTTTCTGGCCTTTATTTAATCGAAAGCAAATATATATAAGAGAACTAAAGATGTTGAGCAATTTAAAAAAGAAATCGATACGTGCTTCTTTTTTTTTCATTAGTCGTCGCGAATGTGAAATCAACACAAATGCCATGTACCACGCTTGACATGCATGCTTAAGAATTTCTTCCTTATATCGCCACGACTATGACACGTAATAGTCTTGAAAATTGGTTAAATTGCATTCTTGCGTTTTACCTGCAATTCGCTGTGTTAGCGACAGGTTGACTAAAAGTTTTTATTGTTTTTCTTCTTTTATATTATTAGATATAAGAAAAACTTTGCGACAGAAGCAATACTGAGTCGTGTGTATATTTATGAATGCATATAAGAAGAGGCTCGCTATTTGGGCGCCACATGGATCATCAATTGGAAATTTATTAGACGAAATTTCTGTCTGCGAAACGCTAATGAAACGAAATTGGAATCGTCCTATTTTTTAAGAGATTAACAATGGGCGATGAATAGTGAACTAATGTGCGTAGATGAAGATAAACAAACGGTGACACCACATGAGGTAATGTTCGTATTTAGTGGGATTGAAGTAGATCATGAAACAGAATTGGATTCTAATATCTACTCTCAACAGACAATGCGATTAAAACGCATAACTGAGGTAAAGAATTGGTCACGTCTTCCATTGTGGCAATACCAGATCACACACTCCTTTAATGAGTCAGCAAAAATGTAGAGAGCTTACTTGGGAAGGACCCAGCATGCAAGCCGGGCGTTGGTGCATCTGACTAGCGTTTGTTTCGCTCTCTGCGGAACCTTCTTATTAATGTAAAGGTCACTTTTCAAAACAAAACTTTGAAAATCATTTGGTTCAATTTCGCCCTCAAAAGCCTCAGATCTTACATCGACGTTATAGTGATTTTCCTAGGAAGAGCGCAAAAGGTTATCGATAAGAAAGCCGCAGACCTGGCTTAATAAAGTCCATTTTAAATTTGAATTTTGTTGAAAAAACATCCTTCGTCACACAGTTCCAAATAATATGTGTGCGCAATGAAAACTTGTACTGTACACCATACGGCCTTTTCATTCCATTTCCGAATTATTACAAATTAACATAAAAGATGTCATAAAAGCTATATGTTCAAAACGTGGCTTAGGCATATTTGCGACGAAATCTATTCAAATCTTTTCAAGCAAATGGATTTTGAGAAGACATTGGTTGTACACTAGCGCTTTTGTCACTTCTGATTTTGTAATAATCGGTTTTTTGATAAGCTTTTCTTACAATTAAAGCCTATCATCTAATCAAATATCTTCTTAGAATAAGTTTACCGCATCTATAGCTCGGTCCTTACTTTCAAATTCGAGCTATGAATTTGAGGAGTTAACAAAATAGTCAAATCAAACCATAAAAGCTTGGCGGTGTGACCTTTTATGTTTGTCAACAACTTGCGGGCAAGGCAAGGAGTCCAACTATAATGCCTCCGCTAAAAAAAAATTTTTCTGGGGCGTTACTACTTTAAATTTTTAGGCGGGCTTATGAACTCAAGCAATTAGCGGGACCGTTGACCATTTTTATTTTGCAAGCCTTTTATGACAAATGTCTTCAACTGGCTACGTGTTAGAAACCTCTGAAATAAGGCATAAGAATATTATAAAAGAATGCACATATACCCACCTGTGTAGTCGAGGTAAGAATCGCGACTACCAACTTAGTGATAGTGGGTTCAAATTTTAAATGCGGTAGAATTTAATTTGGCCGAAGCTACAGTGAGTGGTCAGCCCACCACCACCACCTCACCATCTCTATTTCTTTCTACACCTCTTTCTGGCCGTCACCGTGTCACGCGAATAGAAGACACCCCCAGGTGATTGGTCACATTAAAAAAAAAAAATATTTAAGACCAGCAAAGATTTTCTGGGCAGATTGCTTTCACGCCGCCCTCCGATTTGATCATATTTATTAAAAATCTTTCACAATTGAGCGTCCCCTCAAAACGGATATAACTTTTCCATTTCATACTCTCTAACTCATGGCTCTTTCATTACCTGACTGTGCCGCACTATTTTCGACGCCTATTTCGCCAGTCTGCTTCAATGCTGCTATAATAAACCAACAATAATAATAATAATGGATATCTTATGGTTTATTGTTAGTTTTATTATTTCAATTTTGTTTGGTTTATTGCGCTCTGATCTGAAAAAATATTTTTGAGGCTTTGTTGCGTTTTTATGCGACAAAGGCTATTATATTGTTGCGTGGCCGTCTTTGTTGTTATTGTCGTGTCTAGTGTACACGTTACAGGTTGGTTGACAACTAATTTCTTTGTAGGTTACTCAAGATTTCTTCAAAAACGGACAAGATTTTCATTTTCACAACCACTTCAATTTACATCCAAAGGATGAAGATATACTAATTTGGTGGCTTCGTTAGCCACCATTAAAAAACTAATATCGTGCAACCAATCTTAATCAATATGGAGATGCCAGGTTGATAAAACTATGTCAGTCCGTCTTTAGGCAAACGCTTTCAAAGGGATTAAAACTACGGCAGAATGTAGAAATTAAGCACGCATATGTCGTCGTTTGATTTCTACAGATCAAGTGCAAAAATAGACATAACACGCTTAAAGAATTTTTGAACTAATCCCGTCAATGGCTTCAAACTTCTTTAAGAAAATTATAATCTAAGGCGAGTATAGCGGTTTCCTTTGCTTTAATCATGCTTTGTGCGCTACATTTTTTTATATTTGTCGATTTTTTTTCTTGTTTCTTACAACCGCAAATTATTTTTTATATGTTTGTAAATTTGTTAATTTAGAGGTTATAAAATTTTATTATTATTATTATTTTTTTTAGACACTGCGACTGCTTTCAATGCAAAAAATTTCTTACCACGCGAGATTCCAAAGAGAGGCATTAAAAAAAAGCCAACCAATCTAAAACGGTTATCATGAAAATTGGTGGAATTAGAGAAAATTAAAATAAGACCAAAAAAGAAAATTATATATTCAGTTTATGACGAATCTCGGACACGCACCGTCTCTTGAACATTTGTAAGACATTTTGCCGGCCAGCCTATCTGTACCATTTGTCTCGAATTTTCGGAACAAATATTTTGGTACGATATCTTTTTTTATGTATTGAAACATTTTTCGTACGAGTTTTGAATGCATTTGTTAGCAAATCACGCACATTTTTAGGTCCGGCCTTACATGCGTTCCAAGTTGTGGTATTCTAATGTACTCTACGTCCTGTATGCGTAGAGAAGGCAAACGACAATGACGCACGGAGAAAATCCCGATAAATATTTTTGACTGTTCCAAATATCATGATGAAACACATTTACTTATCTTTGTATGTTAGACATAAAAATAAAAATTGTGGAAAATTTTTTAAATAAAATCAATTCTAAATAATAGTTCGTTTGGTATATGGCAAATGTGCTAATTGAAGTCAAATTTTGTTTTAAGATACCATGCAATTGGTTACCTTTTTAATGAAAATTCATATTTGCATGTATGTTGTTGAGCATGAAGTTGAAAATTTTTATAGGTTTCAGATAGCATGTAGAAAATTTAATTAACTCAATTTGCCAACATTTGTGTCAAAGAGTTTCTCTTTTTCTAAAGATAATGTTAGTTGAAAGGAAATGTAAGTTAATATGTTTCGAAGGACAATGTATTTCTTAGTTTTAAAAAGTAAATCGTAATTTTATTTTCCGTTTTCATAAATTTAATTCGTTCATTTCGAAACTTTATCTGCGGCCCAGATATATGCCTAATTAGCGATTTCAGGTCAATAGACGAAAAGGGGGACGGGCATACCAATAAATGGGCGTGGAGATATCAACTCGAAAACTTATTTTTAATTGGAAATGCATGTAATTTCTGCTATTTCTGATTGTCTATTTCCAAGTTTTATTGACGGACGGACAAAGTTGCTGAATTCTATTCTTCGATAGTGGCTGCAAAAATATTCCTTAAAACTGAAAGATTGCCCTTGGTGCTTCACTAATTTTGATTTGTACATAATATTATATACATATATATAGTGTATAGATTATTTGATTGTGGTGGAAGGGTATATTAACTTTGTCGGCAATCCAAGGTTCTCCACATCATTTGCGGCACAAGGGTATATTAAATTTGTCCGAACGTACGTAACATCCCCTTGACTTGAGATAAATCCATCTAGTTTTCTTTGTACCAATCGAATCAGAATATCACGTCCTGAATCAATTTAAGTTTGTCTGTCGTCCCCTCTAGTTTTCTACCTATGCATAGGCTGCAAATTTTCCATATATTTTTTTCGATCACCTTCTATAAAATGCCTTATTTTGAAAGATCGTTACATAAACAACTGTAGGGTGGCGCAGAGTATTTAATGGTATGCGATGAACCACTATGTTGTTTTTACTTTTTTTTTAAGAAAATATCAGTAAAAATAGTTTTTTTTAAGACTAGACATCTGAATGGAACAGCTGAAGACCCGGGAACCTGTTAATTATATCATAAACTGTATTAAGCAAGTATTTTCAGGATTAAAATAAGGCCATCATTTACCTTAGCCAAAGCCTTTTTTTTTAGCCTTATAGATGAGCTTATTAATTCCCTTACGTCATAATTCATAAGTTATCGCCAGGTTTTAGAACGTTTTATAATAATGAGCAAAAATTATCAGTGGGCTAGTAACTTTTATATATCCTCTATAAATTAAACCATGCTTACTAGTTCATTTGTTTATTTGTCAATACTTAATAGAATTCTCGCACAAAAACTCCTGATAGAAATGTGAAACTTGAGAAAGTTCTTTCTAATCTTTAATTCGTTCTAGAAATAATCTAAAAATTCAGTGGAAGCATACTTGTTGTTGCTTAACAAATCATAACTTCCTAATCGGACATATTTTCCATTTCTCTTCGCGATACAATACCAAAAAATTATACCTTAATGTCATCCCTATACATAAAAGTGTGTTATATGGACGAAACTGCCGAAATACTATTAGTTAACGATTTTAAAAATTGGAATTTTTTTTTTTTTTATATAAAGACCTGTTGAAAGATAGACATTATTTGTGGATTGCTCGTGAAAAAAATTCGAACCTGTTCATTTTGAATAGGGTTCCCCTTTGCGCCAAAACAAGACAATGTGCTGTGTTTAGTCAAAACATCTCAGAAATTGTGAGCAGATAGACACACAGCCGTGCAGACCAACAAGCTTACATCGATATAACAAAAAGCTGGTTTTCTCTTAAATCCTTCTAGGTGTTACGTACATACCCCATCTGCCACATGTAATGTAGGGTACGAAAAGATATGCCAAAGTACTCTTCGCAACAGCTTCCCAGCAACATTTCTATAGTTTCATGAATATATTTAACCGACTCGTCTAAACACTTATGCCATTGGTAGGCCATAAAGAAAGTAAAAAGGTTTCAGATTTGAAAAAACTTGCTTAAGTTGGCGTATGTGTGCGATACTTTCGGCTGCGAATATAATTTTTTTACTTATTATGTATATCGGTCTTAATGAAGCGGTTCTTCTCATTTAATAAGCAAAAGCGTTTTAAGTGCCTAAGAAAGAACTACTTGGTAAGAGTGCTCCCCAGTTGTTAAGCAGGCAGGAACAAGCACTTATATCTCCTGAGGTCAATTTGACTTAAAAGAAACCTTAAAGATTCATCAACAAATATTTGTAGGCATCATATGCAACTTTTAATTACGGTACGACCACGAGAAGAGAAAAGTATTCAGAACACAAAATTAAAAATATTATTAAGCTTCGTCAATGCCGATATGATATGCTAGCAATAGCAACAAAATTTACACTTCCTATGTGTATCATTTTTTTTGAACTTAAATAATTTTTTTATTATATCGCAACCAAAAATATGCAACGGAGATCATTAATTCCGAACTATTTGTGGGATTAAGAAAGAGTGAAAAGTAATGAAATGCGAATAAAATGCGCAAGAATTGGTAAAAGAGAATCGTAAGAGAATGAAAATATTGGATAATAGTTCCGATATAAAATTTAATAGAGAACCGATGTGGAATCTATAGACACAAGTTAAAGTGAATCTTGTATGATTTATTATTCTTGAATGACATTCTACTACATTCTGTTATATACACACCACATAAATGAAGTAAAGGACATATGTATAAGCGAACAGCTCACTACTCTTCTTCAGTATTAGGATGTTTGTTGCAAATTTTCCAACACCCAAAATATTGTTCGAGCCAGTCATTGGGAGGAGGAATGTGTCGTCACCATCTACTCTCTGCTGTCTGCAATGCCTTTTTTCTGACGGCCAAGATTTCATAGATAGAAACTAAACCATGATAGATCTTGCTTATTCTGTTGCTTCAGTTCTCAGAAGCACCTGAGACGATAACTGCGTAAATTAAGCAAAGCTTGTCAATGCCGAAAAGCTTGATATGGGAGGCCGGTCTATGCTCAAATCCTGAACAAAAAATAAAGGTGTGTAAAACTAGCATGTGTGCGACTTGGTGTCGGGTCTCAATTGTACCGGGACATTGAGTGACGTATAAGTCACTTTTATCTGCTTCAAGATTACGTTAACTCTTTTTAGGATAAAGGTACAATTCTTTAAAGAAAACACTTTAAAGAAAACACTTGTATTTGACACATGTCTGTATCTATTAAAGGCGTGGACAATTTTGGATGAGTGATAATAACCAGATAGACTTTTGACTTATTCTAGAGCTATCACTTGATCCACAGAGAGCATTTAGATGATGCGTAGACGAACGATGCGACAAATTATAAATTTAAAGTACGATATATGATATATGATATATGATATATGATAGTTGGCTAACAGCCAACGCTTGGACGGTCCATATAGCAAGTCTGCTCTTATTTAATTTTCTCGCTATTGTGGGTTTAAGTACGATTGAAACTCCTTTCCTCGTATATATCTCTACTCAAACATGGCTTTTGGAAAGGAAGATCTATGGTCACCAATTTTTTAGAGTTTACTTGTCATGTTTTCAAGGCTTTTTCTAGTGGCTCTCGCACTGATGTCACATACATTGATTTTAGCTAAGCGTTCGATTTGGTTAACCATAAATTACTTATCTCTACACTTCAAGCCTCTGGCTTCCCTTCCCATTTAGTGAAATGCATAAGCTCTTATCTGCATAAGAGATCATTTAGGGTTTTGTTTAACTTCATCACCTCATATTTACCCTGTTCGCCCCGTTACGTCAGGCGTACCTCAAGCGAGCCACTTAGGACCCATTTTATTTAATCTATACATTAATGATTTGCCTTCGGTGATCTTAATGTATGATGATGATGTGAAACTGTTTTCTTCCTTTTCCATAGAATCGCAATCACATCAGCTTCAAATTGACCCGAATAATTTAATTGCATGGTGCTCGTTGAATCGTATGACACTAAACCTAAATAAATGTAAGAAGCTTTCTTTCTCAAGAAGGAAGTCATTCATTGTCTAGTATTTCATAGATTCGCACAAGTTCGACGACGTCGATAAATAAATAAATATAGACGAAAAGCTTACGCGGACGAACGAAAGGGTACAGATCTAAACGTATGGAGTCATTGATATCTAATTTCTCTAAATTCTAGGTCCAGTGCACCTCCATCTTTACGCGGTGACTATCGTGGAAAATAATGCAGACGATTAAAATTGCTTTTAGTTCACTTCTTGGACAATACTTAAGGGCAAGCAATATGCATAAAGGGGGTGGATCTGATGCACTATAATAATTACGAATGGTTTTATTTTTGTTAATTTATACACGAATGAAATGTTCATTCAGAAACGATGTGCGTGCATGCGAGTTATAGTTAGCTTAAGAAAGCACTAAAGTTGAGACAACAAAATTGTGGGCATACGTATGCTTCGCTAACTGGCTGGCTAAGGAATGATGGAGAGATGAGTGGTCTTCTGTTTCATATCCACCTGAATCCAATGAAGCAATTATATGAAAATTGCATCGAAATTATGTTGGATAAGCGCGCATTAGATGAAAATAACATTTCTCTGCGAACTAATCACGTTATTTCATACATACCAGAAGAAACGATAGAGAAAAGAAACGAGGAACAACAGCTTGCTTTGAAATGAAGACAAAATTGCATAAAAGAAAAAAAAGTAAAGAAAAGAAGCGAAGCGAAGATAGACACACACACCGACTGTGATATAAAATACTTTAATGTGATTAAACACAACTGTAATGAAACTCATGAAAGACAACGTAAGAACAACGGTACGATTATACGCTTTCAATGGATTTTGCTTATAAAAATAAAAAAAAGAAAAACGAAAATTTGTTAAATTTATTTCAACCACAAATCACGTCACGATTTTATTATTACAAGACCCAGCCAAAGTCAAAATAGCTCAGCACTTGCGAAATATGTTGGGCTTTTTGTGGGAGTGCATGTGTATTGGTGGCTGCAGACAACTGTAATGATTAGGGAAATTAGGAATTTCTTAACAGAGAGTATTTGACAATGACAAGTGAATTAGCATAAACGTTAAATGTTAATTTCTTCACGAAGTAGTGAACATTTAATTGCGGTTATAAAAAAACAACTATTCTGCTATAGTGTTCCAGATGCCACACTTGAAGAATGTCTTTACGTTTAGCTTCATGCGTAAGATAATTGTAATGTATCATCGGAAAAATAACGGCAAAGACCGATTGCGATTCAATATTCACCTGATTTAATTTACCTGATAAGATCTGGAGCGATTTTCGTGAGGCTACTTACTACTTGGTAGTGACCATCTTCATTCCAAAATTTAAACGGCCATGCTACATTTGATCAGTTCAATAGCCTGCCATCTTATATGAAAGTCCATCGTCTTAGATGCGAATGTCAACCGTCCATTGTTCCTACAAGCTAAACCTGCTCCCCTCACCCCATACATACTTCGTCTACTACTGTCGTCCGCCGGACACCGGTAAATTTTCCTTTGCGGAGGTTGATTGGTCGCAATTTATGCGAAACGCTACCTCCCCGCCGTTGTAGTTCTTGTAACCCCTTCGCTACAGAGCTCTTCAATCTTTTGCGTTTTCGACCACACTCTAAAGCACCTCATGAGGTTCCCGTCTAGAATGATTGTGCGCCGCACATCTTGGATAGTTGAACATCGCACGGTCGGCATTCCATCGCTTGTTGCACAAGTCGAATATATTGGACCACTGTCATGTCCAAATCTGCGTACATATTTTTAGAAGCAACCACGAGCAGGACACTGGGTGAGGTAGACTACTACCCCCCATCCACAGCGACACGTTGGCGATAAACGAGAACATCCACCTACCTTCCTTTATACTTTCCCACCGCTCATGTGTCATGCCACAACCGTTTGTGCCCATCCTGCGTAACTCTTTTTCTAGACGAGTGTTTCATCTCATCCGCTCCTACAATTACTAGGGTCCCTCTTCGAAGATTGTTCGAAATACGCATATCTGCCGAAGGGTAAAAAGATGGTGCACCGCCGCTATCCTCCTACACTTTATCTACATAGTGATTTCCCATAACCAATTGTCGATTGTCACTACAAGATATTTGAGGGCGGAGGAGAATCGCCTAACGTAGTTTTTAATCCCGCACATATAGCTTCGCCGTTTTTCCTGCTGGTTATTATCAATGCGCCCGTATTGTTCTCCACCAGTGCGTTGTTGCCTGTATTTGTGCACTTTTTTTTGTGTGTCTGTATATAAGCATTTACGCTGCCCTGAGCATTCATTTTACGTGCACTTTCGAGAATGTTTTGCTTTTTATACAACGGCTTCGTTATAAAATATTTAAAATTTTAACGTTTATGAATACTCCCTATAAGACATTTTAATTTTTAGCACAAAATCAATGTGATTTATAGCAGGAAAGGTTGATATAAAGCGTGGTATAAACCAAACTGTTAGAGAAAATATAATATAATTTTTGGCAAGAAATTCTGTCGGTCAACCCCAGGAAGGTTGTAACAGGCAAAATCGAGCAATTAATCTTTAATCTTATTAAAAGGAGAAACAATTAGTAAATAAAAAAACAAAAAACTTTGGTCGAATCTTAGATACTCACCTAGTAAAATAAATCATACTATACAATTGATGGTCATCAAAAATATTCGACATACAACTAAAAAAAAACATAGAATAAAAACGTAACAATGCTATAGTGGGCCCAGGCCCACTCTTAAATACCCTACATCGTCCTATAGATATCTATGTAACGAATTTTTAAAATAAGGCGTAGAAAGTGGTCCGATCTGACCCACTTTCAATAGCTCTCGTCTTTGGGCTAATGTCATCGTGGTAATTTTCATAAAAATATCTTGAAAATTACGACGTTTAGGTTGGACAGACAAAAACAAGACGGACGGAGAAGGTTGCGAATCGAATGGTATAAAAAAAGTAGGTTTTCTCGACTCCTTCTGAATGCTGTATACATACGCACGAGTTTAGTATATTCTGGTACCACAAACGGGCATAACGGGCAGTAGAGATTGGACACAGACTCGGTATTATAATGGAGATGTATGTAGGCACATGAATAGAAGTTCGAAGAATAGAAAAACTATATGCATTATTATCTACTCTATGTCTTCAAATCATATTCTTTTACAAAATTTCCATCAATCTTAATCTCAGCAGCATTTAGATTATTCTTACATTTTGTAATTATCAAAACAGTGGAAAAATGTGAGTTTCACTAAGATAATTGGCACTTGTAAATGAATGGCCGGAATCATCATGAAGTTTTAACACGTTTCGTTCGAATGTTAGTACTTTCTAAAAATCCTAGAAACTCGTCAATAGTCATCCTAAAGAATACACATTAGCAACATTAAAATAATGTGGATTAAACTTGGTAACTCTTTATGAAGATCACAAAAAATAAATACAAATTTGTTAGAATAAAAGTTGATTGCCTGCAAAAGCACATTTTGTTTCATTTGTACGATAAAAGACATATTGAGTAAAGCTTTATTCTCAAAAAAACAATTATTCACTCTTTTTCCTGTTGAGAGTAAATTCAGCATTTTTTTTTTTTTAAATCCAACTTTCATTTGCGTATAGTAGTTCCAAATGCCAGCGCAATGATCATAGATATGTTCAATCTAATTAAAAATACATTTTTCGTAAAAGATTTCTAAGTCATTATAACCGATATGACAGGATATACCTATAGTTTACTTTCTCCTAATAATGGCGGACAAAAAAATTGATTTAAATTTCCTTATCTTTTTCTTATCTTTTTTAAATGAAACGAATTACGGATATGTACATGAAAATTCAATGCGATACTAAGTTTTATAGCGATTCCACAAGCCAGCGAACCGACGGGCGTAGGGACGGAGGAATACAAAATTTCACTTTGTTCGCTTTGATTAAGAATTTACTGGTCTAACGAGGCCCTTCATGTTCAATTTTGTTTTTTGCAAAAGGCATGAGAAAATAAGCATGTCCTATGCTTTCGAAAATGATTATAAAGAGATACGACCATCTGTATATGTGAACAACAAAAAATTAAGTGAATAATGATATATGCATAAAAAAGCACAAAACAACAATCAAAAAGCAAGACAACAAAAACAACAACAAAAACAGCAACAAATACTTAATAAATGAGTGTTTACAAGTTATAATATTTCACTGTCAAGTGCGCGCGCTGTGGCCCATACGTGAGGAGCACCTTCACCCCTTTTATCGATCACCGTTTTTACAAAATTTTTGCGTAAAACAACGAGCACACGAACGAGACAGAGCAGCAAAATGCGAGAGTAGTAAAACAGCAAACCTTCATGTAATCACAACAAATTATTAATAATAATATAATTATGACAAGCAACTTGATGCTGTCTCTGGCTTTGCACTGGCTTTGGCACGGGCACTAAGGACGACGAAATGCAAAGGAAAGAAAGGGCGAGAGAAAAAAAACAAAACGCACCAAAAAGAATATTCAGACAGAAAATACCAACGCATAAATTAGTAAACAATGAAAAGAAAAGAGAGAAGAAAAACGGCCATACGCACACACACACACGTATAACAGATACTATTTGGCCGACAAACGAGATGAGCAAACAGATAGATAGACGGACGTATGGACGGACGCACTAACTGTCGGTCGATACGGCAGAATGGATGGACCGTCATTGAAAACGAAAAGAAAAAAAAGGGCAGTCAGTGAGTATTAATTTACAACTACTGTTGGTTACTTGGTTGCTGATTGTAAGCACCTTAACGGTTATCACAAATCTCTCGAAACGACGATGTGATAAATAAAGCAAGAAAAGGCAAATAACAACAACGACAACAAAATTAAATGTAAAATTAATTTGTATGATTTGGCGAAATGATTATATATATATATGTGTGCGTGTGTATGTACAGCATACACGTCCAACCAGCCAGATAGACAGGTATTTTAAATGTTTAAAATTTAAGTGCGAATTTACGCACAATGATAACAAAATCCAATAAATATTTTTGCTCTGTTCCGTTCAGCAAGAATTTATGCAAATCTTTTTCCGTTGTGTTTGCGCGTCAATAGGTCTTTAATGATTTTTCTGTTGTCAGCACAGCACAGACTTTCACCAAATCCACCAAAGTCAGTCTTCACCATCACACGGCCCTTCTTTCTTTAACACACAATCGGCAGCAACGAAATGAGATGAATATAAAAGAAAAAAAAAAACAAAGAAAAAAGAATTGCCTTCGGATCTGCACGGTTCGAATTCCCCCCACAAGCGATACGTCAACATAATGTCGAAATTAATTAGTTGCGGTTAAACATCAGGAGTTGTTGTTTCGTTCATTTCGCTGCCACAATGCTTTACCGTTGCCTTGCCAGCACCACGATATTTTCATGAATTTTTGCTTGTACCAATCTTCCGAAAGAAAATGACGTTGATCTTTATGTATTTTATGCGTAGGTGGCATGATGCTGGAATATCATCTTCGAAAACGGAAAAAAAAGTATGCAAAATGAGTTTTCAGTTCAACGATTGCATGATCGCCTCATAAGTATATATGCATATACGTGCATATGTATACATGTATATATGTATATAGGTATTGTTTGCATGTCCATGTTTTGTATGTACTTCGTATTTGCTGCGTTCACGCGTTTGGTGGTGGTAAAGGGTATTTATGAATCTTAATTTGCGTTTTTATGAGGTGCTTTAAATTAATTATGCAATGTTCATGTCTGCATGAATGCGTGCATGCATATATAAGTATGTATGTATGTATGTATGTATGTATGTATGTATGCGGGAGTTGAATCACAATTCTTTTTGTATTTCAATGCTCTCCATGGGTATCGTTGATAATATCATCTTTTCATTTATCAAAAGGAATTTATGAAAAGGCGGAATAATAGCCTTGATTTGGCGATTTTTGCGGTCAGAAAACAGAAGAGTAGTGAAAGTTAATTTTTCTTTATAAAGTAATAAGAATCTTTATGACTCAGACGGAAAAGTAAAAGTAAGACTTCAACTTCAATTACAACTAACATCGACATTGCCACAAAACAAGTATTTGTACAATATGAATGCGATTAAAATTAAGGAAAAATCGTCAATATGCTATCGAATAAAATATACGCTTATTGCAGACGAACACAATCTAAGATAAAAGCGTTAATCACATTAAACGCATTTAGAGCTTGGGTCATCCAATTATTTTCTTTTTTATTTGATTGTTACTTCAGCAATGCAATGCAAGCAAAGTTCCAATAAATAACAGGTCCCCAGGAACTTTCTGTCCGCTTTTAGAACGCTAGTTTGCCACTATGGTCCGGAATGGGTTTCTTGAGCTAAATCAAGACTTTCCGCAATGTACGATGTTGTCAAAAGAAGAGTTTGCTCGAGCGTAATCTCGATAATGTCGTTGGCGATCGTAGATGTTCGCTCAGAGCGTGGCTTCTGCACATGCTTCTGTAGCACTTCTTCTTTGTTGGAGTTCGTACAAGGTACAGTGACGTAAAGAAACTTTATCAGCAACCATTGGCAAACGATACTAACATAAATCACCTTCGTTTTAGTCCATTTGCTAGATCAGTATGTATATATTCAGTGATAAACGTAGAGATCCAAGTATGCGCATACTTGTGGAAACTTATTGTAACGGGGACCAACACAACTTTCCGGTAGAAATATTATACAGACATGTACAACCAAAATCTTTTTAGACATGATACGCGATGTACGTTCACTCAATATTAATTGTGGTTAGCACTTAAGCTAATTATGGCTCTTTAAGACGTGAAGACGCTAATTAATCTATTCTTCAGCGCAACTAATATCCACTCGTCTAATTCAATAGAGCAGACTAAGTTTTCCGATAACAAGCATCCAAACCGTTTGGTTACAATGACAACGGAAATGCAAATTAACGACATATCAAAAGGCTATTCGAGCCAATATGTTCAGAAGTACCACAAAAATAGGAAAAATTCTATTATCGTATCGTATGCATAATGTGTTTACATACAAAAAAATGCGTGCATTGTATTACTTTGTTCGATATTGGATAAGGGCAAAGAAATTCTGCTTTGCATTTATTTTGAAAAAGAGCGGTGAAAGACAAAGACAGAGATACCTAATCCACAAAAAAGAACCTTTGTAGCCTTACTTACAAAACGTGGGTAATTATTCCTTCGTTATTTTCCAAGGTTTTTTAATAGTTCACAATAGCTCAAACTCACAATTCATAAAAGACCTAAGAAACGGTATAGTATAGCAGAAGTAGCTTATCTCTTAATAGCATTTATCACCTGTGGATCTATTCTTATAAAATAATATAAACGCCACGGATAGTAATTTTTTCGGAGCCTCTTAATTGCTTTCAATGTATTTCAGAGCTCAGCATCGCAGTTTAAATTTTGAGGAGTCTTAAAATTATGGAGTCCGTCTGCTTACAATAGACCCCGCAAAGGATATTTTGTAACTACTGGGCTAAAATAAAAATCAGGGATCTTCACGACATGCAAATGTTTGTAAGACCCATATCTGCCTTACACAAATATATAGAAAGCAATCTGACAAAAGACATCGTTGTCGTACATTTTCAAATCGGTTATGAAATCTCTGGAAAACTCTTTCACAAATTTCATCTTGACGGTCTTTCCGCGCTTGCAAGTAGAAAAATGAATTGGCTTATCTGATTGAGATGTAGTTCAGACAACGTAGTCCAAGTTGCTAACGCAAGGAAGGGGGAGAAATAGACCCACGTGGTTCAAATTAGATCCACTTAATTTTTTCATTTAATTATCATGTCATTACTATAATTTTCTTTATTTATTCACATCATGGAAGGCTTTACGTTTCATAATAATCCTTATATGCGGTGGCGTCCAAAAAATAGATCTACGTAGTCCAAATCTGTTAAGATAGATTTCTTTATCAATTTACTATTATGAGCCAATTTTCACCATGAAATATTGGAAATTGGACGTTTTAACCACATACAGCTTTAGTTTCCGCGGGAATGGTTATATAAAAGGGGAAGTTTTCACACCAATTTAGAATGCCGAAATAGTCACTTTTGTCAAAAAAATTTTTGAAAAATGCATATAACGATTTCAGAATAAGCGTTATATGGGGACCGGTCGAAAAAGTGGATCAATCCGAGCCATTATCAATAGCGTTCGTCCTTGGGCCAAAGTACGTCCGTGTACTAAATTTCATCAAAATATGTCAAAACAGAATATGCGTGAACAGAAAACTACATGGACAGACATCAGACGGACAGACAGACAGGCTTAGAAAATGGTTCTGAATCGATCAGTATAATAAAAGGTGAGTCTACCTTAAGCCCCTCTGTGTGTTACATACGTCTGCACTAATTTAATATATCTTGCATCAATAGTGGTGTAGGGCATAATGAATATAGCCCTTACTCTTCGATATAAAAATAATAGCCCCCTTTCATTTTCGATTTTAGGTATAGAATTCTCCATAACAAATCATGGAAGTTGTTTAAACTTTCCTTCCTCCCATTTGGCACAAACTAAGGTTTTTAGTCTTTAATTAGCTGTGGATAAATTTTTCTCTGCCCTATTCTTCCTTGTTTCCTCTCCTTGAGTTTTGTGTTCCTGAAATTTACTTTTTCTCTTTAGTCTTTCCTTTATAACACATGCATTTCGTTGACTATTTGTTTTTATCTCTGAAGCAAAAACTTCCAATGTCTTACAGAGCTCTAAGCGATGTATAGAGCATGGAATGAAAGAGATAAAAACAACAATAATATATTTACTTTATAAAGTCAGAAGCCTCCTTTTCGATGTTGCAAACAGTTTGCCAAGTGCCTCATTCTTCGGTGATGGGTATAAAAAGCAGAGTCGCTACTCATGTGTACTCCTCGCGTAAGTCATTCATTTAACTCGCCGCAAGATATTACCGTATGAAAAGTCAAGGTCGCCTGGCTCTCCGCATCTTTTCAGAAATGGAAATAAGTATGTGAATATAAACGTAAACAACGTCGTGCCGTATTATACATACAGTTTGAAAAAAATAATACTTTGTCCTATACTACTAGCATATGAATCCAGGCAAATAGAACGAAAGGGTTCAATTTATTGAAAAATTGACAAAGAATATATTAAGCTTCGCTCTATTTCGTATAAATGCTGTGATTGTGGACAGACACAAGAATTGATTTTGCAATTCATCTAATTACAGCGAAATGGAAAACCAAAACAACAACATTTTTCTTCCTTACAAGTATGCACTGTGATACTAGTGTGTTGAAGCTCTATTAGGAAAAGACAGAAAGAAAAAGATATAAAATTCTTCGTAAAAATTTGAATAACGCTGGCTTTGATTTTTTTTGATCGATCCCCTGTTCTATCATTTAAAAAATAGTTTCAACTCGGCTGTTTTTCGGAAGCCTACTCAATCAAAATCAAAACATCCCTCATTGGCAACACCATCAGAGGACAAGTTCTTGCTAACAGCGAAGATTAATAAGAAGTGGGGAAATACATTTTTAAGGGATATGCATTACCAAAGGGAGATACTACGTTTTTGGTTTTGCGCTGTTTTGCGTTATAAAACACTTTTTCCTGTATGTAAATGTAAAACCAAAAGTGCCTGTAATTTTTCTGTTCATTCCAACATCAATATTTTCACGTTAATAATAGGACATTGAACAGTATTCTAACAATACCATTATCAACTATATCATATATCTCTCAATGCTCGTGAAGGTTGATTTTCTCAGATTATTTTGGATGTTTTTTTATCGGAGAATGAAGATTATCGCAGAGTTGCTTGTAATAAATAAGAAAAAAAAAGTGACAACGCAGTCGGCAAAACAACCTGTTTAGGCTCTGTTAAATTACTAAGCAAAGCCGCTTGGGCTCTGTTAACCTGCTTGGGATCTGTTAAATTACTAAGGAAAGCCGCTTGGGCTCTGTTAAATTGCAAAACAATACAAACAAACAAGATAAAAAATATATATAAAGTGTTAAAGAAATGCAAAATCTTTTAAGAAATTAAAGATTGGATGAACAAAACAAACAAACAACATATACAGCATATAGATATAGTTTGATAGCTCGAGAACTAATTTTTGTTACGTTTGAAAGTCCGAGAACTAATTTTTGTTATGTTTGAAAATCCGCGAACTAACTTTCGTTATGTTTGAAAGCCTGAGAACTAATATTTTTTATGTTTGAAAGTCCGAGAAGTTATTTTTTCAAAATTAGACGCATATTCTCTTGTATAAACAGATGTCATGCTATATTTTGACATCGACCTAACAGTTACCGAAGCGGCTTAAAATTTCTATCGTGTGACGAAATACGATCTGCCGCTGAAAAGAAAATGATATAACTTTCGTAAATATATTTGAGTTACTGTTTCGAATTACATTTCTTCTAACATTTCATTTATAATAAATTTTTGAAAGGAATCACAAAGTGCAACGCTCGCACATATATATAGAAATTCATTAAAAATTTAAACACGCACGCAAGAAATATACAGCATAATTTTGGGCATGCAATAAAGTCGTATAAAGAACTTCACCTCTTTCAGAGTTGTCCTCACAGAAAACATTTAATAACTTCAAATTTATATACGCAATTCGTCAAGTTTTTGCGGTCCCTTCAAAATGAGTTTAAACTAAAAAAAAGTCTGACTTTACTGAATGATTTTTTGCTTGATTATCACAATCTCAGTTTTCATATAAGATAAGTCATATTGCCAATATTGCCCAGTTTTGGCAACTCTGCCAGTATTTACTTGCCTTTAGTAAGCAGCTGGTAATTATTTTACATATATATATGTACATATTAATTCCTTGGAAATTCATAAAAGCTAAATCACGATTTACAGAAAATGCAAATGAAGCAAATGATCCTAATACTAGCGTGTAAATTAAATATTAAAAAGGATAAAATCAAGAAGTGTGACAGACCGGCAATTAAGCAGGCAGGTTATTTAAAAACCATCAAACGACACTTCACACAGAACAGTTACTATTTGTCCGGCAACGTGAAAAGGCGCAAAACTACTACGCTGGCCGGCATCGCAGGCGAAAACGTAATAAATTAAAGAATTTGTGCAAAAAAGCAACTGGTGCCTGCAATAAATTTTTATGTGATTCAATAAGCTTTACACTCAGTGCTAATGGCTGTGTTTGCTTGGGTAAATTTAGTGGAAATTATTTAATTTATGAGCATAAGTTTAAACGATTTACGATAGGGCGCAAATTCTCATGGCCAACTAGGGCTTGGCTACGAGTCGGAAATGTCGATCGAACCGCAAAAGTTAAAGAAATATTCATTTACAGTCACCAGTGTTCGTTCGATATGTGGTGGAGGTGGCCATGTTTTGGTTTTAGATGCTTGCGGTCAGCTACATGCCTGCGGTTGGAATAATCGCGGCCAATTAGGTTTAGACATCACACAAGATAATATTAGCGAATTTAAAATGATACCCATGAAATTTTTCAAGGTGAGACTTCTTCAAGAATAATCAAAATTTCCGAAAGTCACTAGCAATCCATACAGGATTCTCCTATTGATTTAATGGCTTGTGGCTGGGATTCATCTGGATGTATAACAAGTGATCGCAAGTTGTACCTTTGGGGCTCAAATGCTTTTCAGCAGTTGGGAGTGTGTCATCGCGGGTTTACATCCGTACGCAAACCAATGCAGATTCAATTACCGGGCAATGATACCCCATTACGTCTCAGCTTAGGTAAGCGCGTTACCTTATAGCAGAATCGGAAATAATTACCTTTTATCTTAGGTATGAGACATTCAGCAATTTTAACAGGCGAATGGAAAGTTTACATATACGGACGCATGAAACTTTCTGATAACATATCCGAAATGTTAAGTATTGTCAAAATTACACAAAGTCTACTTGTTGTGAAAATTTCTTCACGTTGGTCCGAAGAATATTGCATAAAAAATATAGCAAGTGGTCAAAATCATGTACTTATGCATTTGGGGCCGACTGAAGATGATCACGCTGAGGAAGAAAAAATACAGCCTCAAAGCGAGTAGAAGTATTCGGCGATAATAAATATGGTCAAGCGAACGCTTTTCAATTTGAAGAGAAAATAATTCGTTTGGCAGCTGGTTGGACTCATAATTCGGTGCTACTTAAGAATAACAGCGTATTATCATGGGGTCGCAACAGTTACGGACAGCTAGGCTGGGGTCAATTTACTGAAAACCATGCCATACCTATGCAATTATCAGTATCGCCAGTCATAGTACCTATCGATTTACATCTTGGCTCCGAGCACGGTTTAATGGTGACAAAAGAGGGAGATGTCTTCACGTGGGGTTGGAATGAACATGGCAATTGCGGAAATAATTCCACTAACAACATGTAAGTCGTAAAATTTCTTTGAAAAGTGAAAAGGATATATCTATACATCTATGTGTTTTCTTTTTTTAGCGCAACACCTACTCTAGTCGATTTGCCGACGGCATGTCGGCAGGCTGCCTGTGGTGCAGGCTTTTGTTTTGCCATATGCGTGAAAGTAAATTAATTGTTTTCTAATACGTTAAATGAGATGCAAGGACATTATATTGACCTTAATTTTGTTGAGCAATACGTTGTTTTAAGTTAGAAAGGAAGCAAAAGTTTTCTTTAAGTTCACTTGTTGTAAATGTTTATAATAAATTCAATGCGAAAAGAGTTTTGTGAAAGTTTCGTGTAATTTTGCGTTTATTTTAAAAGAGAATTGATATGCTATGACAGTAAAGAATATAGACAAATGATGGACGAACACCTTCCCGTGAATTTGCGCGAGCCTAATAATAATTACAATTCCCCCTTTTCCATTCCAAGCTTAAAGATTTTACTATTCCCGTTGATAGTCGTTTTTTTGCGCAGATACAAGGCAGAGAGATTCTACCGAATTTTGAATCAAAATCACCGACGGCTGGGCATTTTACGGTCGCGTAGGTAAATCAGCCTTAGGTTGGGATCATATTGAAAAACTGAAAAACCATGAGTCACCAAACCAAGAAATAATTTCAATGAACCTGCAAGAAGCAATAATTCAAGCCTACACCAAGAAATAATTTTAATCAACCTACATCAAGAATTATTTCTTGGTGGCAGGTTGATTGAAATTAGGCTTGAATTATTTCTTGGTGTAGGTTTCGTGACGCTAAACTTAATTGAAGTGCATGCACCGATCATTTAAAGTTTCTGATTTTTCACTGTACTTCACAACACAAAATTATTAAAATATGTTTTATGTAAAATTAATAAACTGGTGCTGTTGAATTTGAACCGGAAGCACCGTTATGATCCATTTACGCACGTAATAGATTTATTTATGTAACTAAAACAAATTTTGCTACTATTTATGAGCAAAGGTCGTTCGATGTATTTCTGTACAATTGGCATTGTTGGCATTTGAGTCCAATGATCCACCACACGTATATCTGTCCCGCGGCTTTACAAAACCTTTATTACCTTCATATTAGCCAAAGTTAGTTAAATTTCAATTATAAAGAAAACTTTAGTTATTGTAATATGCTTACGAGTTTCCTCGAATAATGTTTTATTATATATTATATTTTGTTATTCGCTAGACATTCTCGTTAACAAAACTTGGGGTTATTGGTGGGTTATTTTGTCAACGTATATGTTTCACCGCATGAGATATTACTACTTTGGATACTCAATAAATGAAAATTCACGCATTTGGTCACGAAGATGGGCGAGTAACACCTTTCAAATGTTTAAAGTTTCTAAGTTGCTTCATTCGTGCTGAATTCGATGTTCATTTTTTGAAATATCCACACGTCTTGTTTGGTAGAAAGTGACTATGTCTTGAAACAATCTCAAAACTTATAACTAGTAAGAAACGAAGTCAACAGAGCGAAATAATAAAGTTGCGGTGCATGGAAATCGCACAGACGTATAAGAGAGGGAAACCGAATTTTAAATTGAGAAGTAAATTGGAAAGTGTAAAATAAATGATTTGAAAATTGAAACCAAAAGCAGCGTAGTTGTTGATGAATATATAATGAAAGTTGTATGAGAACTTTGTATATGGAATTCTTTTATGGATGTGTCACACACACTATAAACATCTTATGAAAAATTCAAAAATTAGGATAGAAACCGATATTTTTATTTATATTTCATTAATATAAATGTATGTGTAATGTAACTGACCTATCGATTTTTCAGAAAAGAAAAAAGTAGACGTGCCTGGACGCAGTGGTGAACCGGTTATATTGTGACTTACATTGGAAATAGCATAGACTTACAACAAATATGTAAAAATTAATATTGAAAATCTCCCTTGGTTACGCCTGTTCACTTGCTCTTATACCGTTTTTACTTGGATCTTCAGTTTTTATACGCGCCGTGGCATTCTTAATATATTTTGGACAAATTCTTCAAAAAGACATAAATTAGGCTTAAGCATTCCTAACGATATAAGCAAGTATATTATAGTATGTACGGTGTGTGAACAGAACAGAAGTCGACGGGTACATTGAAGAAGTTTATGAAAGCGGGCAACAAGTTTTGTAAAGATAGTCTCGCGAAACGATGAGGAGTTACGAAAGCAATGATAACTACCTTTTAAGTAATATTATGTCAGTACACACAAGACTATACTAATATCGCCCCTAAAAATTGCTTTTAATCTATTTCTCCTTTAATCAATTGCCTATGTTTTATTATTTTATAAATGTAAACTCACATTACCTAAAAATCTGCGTAATAGTAATAGTATTTTAATCGGAAAACTTGGGAATACATCCAAACAAATATTATATTTTTATTAGGCTTATATCTTAAAATTAATAAAAATTTAGATGGACTTAACTTTGCTATTATACATATATCTGTTTACATCTTACCTTTACTTCACCCAGATGGTGTGTCTCAAAAGTCCTTAAAAGTAACCAAATATGTAATTCCTCTATTATAGGATCGAACATCTTTCAAAATAAGTCAATGTCTCGTTACAAGAGTTCTCTGAATTAAATCTTATTCTTCCGACAATTTTGACAACGGCTATGTTGTCAATGTTGTGTAAATGGTTGCCAACGGTGGTTTCAAACTCTTCCAAATTCGATTTAAGATGCTCTTCGAATTTAAGTAGCACGATTTCTTAGCTTTCTATTGTCGCTTTAAGTCTTTTAATAAAAGGTCGTAGAAGGATCTGAATAAAATGATTAAGAAGAAGAAGAGATCATATATCTCCGATCGATATTTCTGTAATGCTTAGTTAACAAAATCTTCTAAATCATCTTTTGAAACAAATATATTTTGTAATGAAATTCCATGAATATGATGTAAATGATGTGGGACTAACACTTGGCCCGTGGGTTAATCTATATTCACAGAATAAGTTTGCAAGAGAGTTTTGCGGATTCAATAGAGAGAAAAAGAAGAAGTAACGTAAAACTTATAGAAATTTCGTAGGACTTCTTGGAAGTTTATTGCAAATTTTTCTTGATTGACGTTAACATAAACATCTCTGTGTTTACATAACGTGATAAATTTCTGCGGTTTAACTCTGGCCTAATGTACTTTTGCCAGTCATACATTTATCAGGTTAAAGGCGGGTCGCGGGTAAATTATAGGTGAAAAGTGCAACTAAAGCTTGCATAATGTGCACTGGATCGGTCGAAAGGTACAGGCAAAAGTCTGAAAGATAAAAATAAAATTTTAGGGCGTATGTTTCCCGCGGTGATTTTGACGACACAACGAGGGCTTTCTATAGTCAAGAGCCTTCGCAAACGTGAACTTAGTTTGAAAAATGCTCTAAAATACGTTACTTGAGACTTAACACCGAAAAATAGGGTATATCACATTTATCTTTGTGTTTGTAAAATTCAAAAGCACCAAAAATTCGGCTGCCGTTGGGAAACTTAAATCTGGCCTAAATATTCGTGGTTGATGATCACAGACCCCTTTTCAAATTATATTTACTTCATCGCAGTGCGTAGTTCAATTAAATGTAATTTTCACTCTACACCAGATCTGGATCTAAAGCATTATGTGAATCGTTGTCTTTTGAAGCTTCCGCACAAAAATCCATGTGTCGCACCGCTAAGCATGCCCCTAATAACTAAAATAAAAGTTCAAAACATACTTTAATCTAGAATTCACTAAAAATGTTTTGCAGCGCCAACGCTGTTCGTCATAGACTAATTCACACGCCCATTTCATGATTTCAAAGAATAGATATCGAATATTCGATGCAAGGCGAATAAAATGTTTCCACCTGCGTTTTAATAAACTTAACTAAGCAAGGGCTAATATCCCGGTTCTTGGTTGGTCGATATTATTTTAATAAAAATTTCTAAAATTTAGAAACACTTAACTTTTTTCTATTATTAAATTTGAAATATGAATATACGAAAACGGTCGAAAGGGATTATTGGACGTTTGCTTCGTATAGCCTTGAATAAGATGCTTGACCAACGCTCTCCACACTTCAATGTACATAACATTCGTTAAGAACTGATGGACGCAATATCTTATATATACATTGCATATATTTATGTTTAAGTGTATATGTAGATATATAGATTTTAGTTCAAAATCCAAAGGTAGAAATTATCTGAATAATAAATTGCTTTGCGATATTGAGTTTGCTGGTAAAGAGCTTACTAGTATTAGCAATCACTTTACTTTTCAAATTTCGTGCCTTGGTAAAAAATGTCAAAAGGACGGCATTTGAAAGTTTCTCTTTAAAACTTGACCATCGAATAAAGAAAAAATTTACAAACTAGCAAAAATTTTCAGTTGGCCGATGTTTTTGAAAAAGCGATGAAGCAAGGTCCTTCGTTTCTCTAAGAACTCGTAAAGAAATTAGAAATTAAAAAAAAAAAGAAATAAATCAAAAATTCAACAAAATTAGAAGCAGCGACTAGAAAAATTGAATAAAATATCGAAAACGCGTTAAGAGAATAAATAATAAGTGTGCACGAAAAAAAAAGATACTTGAGAAAAAATTAAACAAAACGGTAAAACTGAGTAAAAGAAAGAGAAAGAAGAAGTTGAATAATAAAACTAAACAGCGAAAAGAAGCAAACTGGAAACCAAAGAAATTAAATCGCGACGGGAGGAAAAGGAAGTTCAATCAGATGCCGCGGGTTTAACAACGCTGGGATTGGCTACTATAATGGACTTGCAGCAGAGTAAACGAACTGAAAAATTAATCGAAGAAATGCTGGAGTTTTTGGATTGTAAAACTTGATTAGAAAAAAACCTAAAAAGACAAATTGAAAATATTGAAAACATTTCATACATGTTTTTAAGATTTTCTGAAAATATTAAAAATTATTTTATAGTTTTTTCTTTGATACGTTAAAAAAAAAATATGGAACTAAATGCCGATTATAAATTTGTAGCAACTAGTGAAGAAGAGGATGATACGCAAAAGATCATCTCAGAAGAGGAAGAACAGCAACGACAATTGGTCGATGAAAATGAAAGCAGTACCGATTATCAAGGAGACGAGGACGAATTGGAAGAAGAAAAATCTCCAAATATTGCGCTCGACGAGTGCAGAAAAGAGAGAAAATCGAAAAATTCTTTAGCTAAAGACATAAAAAAATTGAAACAGCATTTTCCGATTTGGAATACAAAAGAAATAGGTAAAGAAAAAAATTTATATTTATCTTATGAATTTTAATAACCACAAAATGTTATTCAAAATAAACTCGATTCATTTTTTCAATCCTTTTTTTTTTCAGTTAATCCTCAGAAAAAAAGTTTGGGCTCTCAGACAAATGTCACCATCACTGAACCAATTTGGCGGCAATGTTTGCTGAATAAGGGCGCAGACGTGAATGGTGAAAATTCTGATGATGCTGCCGAACTTGGAGAAAATGAATGGCATAATAAATTAGAATTAAATTGTCGTCGCAGCACCAACAATGCCTATGTTCAAGAGGTGCAAAGAGCAATTTACGGTGATACTTCCGGGCATCCCGCTAGTGGTTCAATGGACTATTATCAAGCCGCTCAAAATTATTCCGTCTATGGTAAAGATTTCTTAGACTTTCCCGAAAATTTGCTGCCATTATTAAATGATAATACTAATTCTACCAACGGGAATACAACGAATTTTTCAACAAACTTCGGCAATGGCTTGTATCCAACACCAACTAGCACCCCGACAACGAGCTGTGAAAATAACAATGTAGGGTTAGGACTTAATAATTTGGGGGTAAGTGGATAAACTTGTCTGTTAAAAATAATTTAGAAATTGTCCGCTTCTGATTTTCTTTTGTAGAAACCAGTAACCACTGCTTCCAATACAACTTGCTCGTCGGGGAACTCGGCTACACCAGCAGCTGTGGCAGCAGCAGCGGCAGCCTCGTCGGCTGCTTATTATCAAATGTGTAATAGCATTCAACAACCGGCCAGAGCAACGGCCAACGCTGCTGCTGGTAATACTGCTGCTGCTGCCGCCGCTTATGGTATGTTCCTGGGAAATAAAGTAACTTATGTGGCAGCTGCTCCCACCGCCCCGCCTTTAGTATACAATCAGCATACGTCAAGCACCACTAATTTCATATCAAACAGCTTAGCTAATGCTGCCTTGGCCTCGTCACCAGCGATACTTTACTCGAATCCAATGCTTACTACAACCACGCAACAATATTTAAATACATTTTTCAAAGAAACGCAATTTCTGAGTACCGCTGGTGGTGCTAGTTCTACTCAGGGAAGTGTGGGAACTACAGGCATATATGAGCGTTTGGTTTATGCCCAGATGTTGCAACAACAAATTTATCATCAAACTCAACAACAAGCAGCGGCTGTAGCTGCCATGTTTCAGCATAAGCAACGAGCTTCAGCAGCAGCTGTAGCAGCGTCAGTACGGGCGACAACAAACGGCTCGACTAATTTAATTAATTCAAATAATAGTAATAATACTGCTCAGGTCGCCACCATTGTTGCCTCCTCAAATAGCTCATTACCAGCTTTAAATCTTTGTGCCCGTCAGGCAACCATGACTATTAGTAATTCGCCCGATTTTTTATTAATCAAACAACAAACTAATGCTACAAACGCAATAGCCATAGTGGCCAATGGCACCGAAGACGCGACCAATGCCCTTACGGATTAGTTTTTAACTGGAGAATGATCCGGTTACATGTTCTTAATGTACTGAGGTTAATGTGTGGAGTTTTCCGTAGTTCTATCTTTTTTTTCTTTTGTTAGATATTTTTTTTATCATTCTTATTATTGTAATTTAAAAAACTGGAATCACATAGAAAATCGATATCGGTTACATGCTTACATACACTCCTAATATCAATGGAAATAATAATGGATTTAATAAATAGAATAGAAAGCAAAAAAAAGCAGTGCACACGTTATGGATGAGGCTTAAAACGAATCTTGGATACTTTGTAGCATTCGGGGGGATAGTCGATTGAAAGCGCTTCTACAATTTTTTGATTGGGACCTTCATAAAGTGGTGTTTCAAAATGTTAGTTTCTATGGAACTTTTCACTTTTCCCAATAGTTCCTACTTTCCAACATTTGATGTACAACAGGTATAGGATAATCAAGAGTATACGGAAAGAATTTACACTCTCTTCATCAAATTTTGCAATTGGAAAACAGAATTCAGAAAATTACTATTTGAGGAAATCGTAGAAATAAATAGAGGTCGCGACCTAAAATATCTGTTTTACTCGAGATAAAAAATCATTATAATAACATTGGATATATAAGAATTTGTGGGGAAGTGTTCGCACCAAAATATTAAAGATAAACCGTCGAGTACAGAAAAATCAAAAATTGAATTCCTCAAGGCACATGTAGGCACAAGCGTAAACTATAAAATCATGCTATCGCATGTATATATTCATAATAAATGGTCTTAATATGTTCAAATTTTCGATTTTCGGCAAGAAATGTATCAGTCAATCACTGAACGGATATTTTACTCGCTCTAACCTTTTTTTGTTATCCAAAAGAAAACATGTTCGTGTTGCTAAGATTATTGCTTTTATATTTGAATCAAGAAGAAAAGGGATTCAGGAAACATCTTGCCATGCAGCTTTCAATATATTGAAGTACATATACATTGTAAAATGTATTGATTGAGCGATGTCAACTAAATCTCTTATTTTAAACACTTATGACTGATTGTCTAGTAATTGTTGTCGTTATAAAACCGAAAGTTATTTGTAATGGAATTTTTGATTAAGCACTCAGAATAATAATTTGAACTGTTCTTGCACTCTAAATCCACAGCAATGTCATTGTCATGTAATTTAACAGATGTAAATAAAGAAGCTGCAAAAGTTACCGGTTGCAACATTGAGATTTCAAGCCTTCTGTTGGCACTGCTATATTTTATCCAAACATAGGGCAGCAAGAAAGTGAACCACATTTTTAAAGTTGTAGTATTTAAGCCTTATGTTTATGTTTTGAAAGAACACAATAGCACAAATTTAGTAACTGATTTGTACAAAACCTTCAAGCTGCATAAATAATGGGTTGATAATGTTTCGATGCAATTTTTAGGCGTTCCAATAATGCGACATTGGACAACATATCTCGTCTTAGAAATAGAGAAAACGTTCCGCAAAAAGCTAAATATGATTTTTGCTTACGCCAATTGCACATACGATTACAGTGATACTGTCGTTGAAGTCGTTTCCATAGTAAGTAGAATTTTCGGCGTAAGGAGTGTAAAGGGACACCCAACGATTTAAAAAACACGTCAGACCCATTTAGAGAAGCTAAAGTGCACATTGCCAAGGATAATCATGCGTGGCAGTACGGAAGACCAGTAACGCCCACCACTTATGGAACGCATTCTAATTTAATGTTCGTAAAACCTGTTTCTCTTAAAAAACTTAACTTATTAATTATTCACTTTGTTGAACTTCTTTGTGCACTTGCAAAATGGCGTTGATTTTTCGCTAAAATCTGTCAGCTTTATAAGGTTTCTTCTTCTTATTGCATTGCATTTTGCCACACTTCTTGTGTTTCAGTTTAGCAGAGACACCTGAACGGATTATCTTTCTTAAAGACACGCCTGAACAGCGTTGCCATTGGTTTATAAAAACAAGTACTTTTACAGCAATAAAAATAAAACGATGCTATTCACAATTGCATATCGTTAATTGTGAATGTCACTTGATTAGGGTTGATTGAGGTTGACGTCCAAGCTTATTCTGTAAATAACATTACGAACGCCGTACTTTCTGTTAAATAACATTACGAACGCCGTACTTTCGTTAAATGGCAGCACCAACGTCTTGCATTCTGTTAAATGACGAATTCCGTTATTTTTTGAAAGTTTTCGGGTTTATTCTTTTTTCTCTTTCCTTTAAAAAACATTAAAAAAATATGATGATAATGAATAAATGAAATATTTCTTGCATTTATTAAAAAAACAAACAAATGAATTCTATATATATATAATAATATATATAATATATAATATATATATATATATATATAT
>CCAG010008568.1:0-20896 GCA_001077435.1 Glossina morsitans morsitans | reverse complement strand
TATATATATATAATAATATATATAATATATAATATATATATATATATATATATTATATAATAAATAATATATATAATATTTATATAACAATATAGATAAATAAATAGGTATCTATGTGTACATATGTATGTATGAATTGGTTTATGAATTGGACTACTAAGTCCAATGACTTTTACTTCTTCTTCTTCTTGTATACAAACGCACCTAACTGCTATGGTAACGTGCAGAGTAAAAGCAAACATTATTGTGAATGGCTACCGAAAAAATTAATGGGTTATATTAACTTTTCAAATTTAATTTTCGTATTACTTGAAAGCATAGATTTAGGCATCACTTAGGGCTTGAACACCCGGTAAAATTTTACCCTCTAGTAATTCTAAAGAAGCCCCACCTCCTGTCGAGACGTGTGACACCTTATCGGTCGTTTTAAATTGAGTTTGGATGAGCAAAAATTCAAAATTCAGTATATAATAGTCATTGAGAAATTTTACTTAAAAAGTTCTTAATTCTATTCTATTAAAGCTTTCGATTTTTTTTGAATTATGTGGGAATTAGACGATTACTTAAAAAAAAATATGAATATTGAGTAAAGTAATAATTGTTAATATTCCATTTCGCGTAACTCCAAATTCAAGCAAAGATAAGTCGGGTGAACGCATTTCAGGTATGTTTAAAGGCACAACTGATAAAAAGTGTTATCAAGTTTTCAGCTCATGTTGAAGTGTATTTGGCACTTCATGGCTTATGAATTCGCTTTACCTCTTTTTGAATTCGCTGCACCTCCCTGAATTCGATGTACCTCCTTTTGAATTGAAAACAACTCGGTGCTCTCTCCATTCTTAACAAAAAGGAAATTTGTTAAAAAGTGAAATAAGAAGTACTTTTATTCGATAAAAGGAGGTATAGAACTTTTTGGAGGTATAGAATTTTTTGGTGGTATAGATGACTAGTCCTTATAGTGGAGTTATTCCTAATCGAACGCTCACTGCTACTCAAATGCAAGGAAGCTTTCAGCAATCGCATTATCTTTTAAGCCCAGCTACATGGCTATGATCTTTTCAATCAAGTGCTCTAAAAAAAAATTGCCTTGTCGAACTTAATAGTGGCAATTCAATGCTAAGAAAGTTCCTTTCACGGAATTAGTAGAGAAAAGTGATATTATATTTATAGCAGCCTCTTTGACTCCCCAGACTCACAGAGCTTTCAAGTCTACCGCCTTCCAGAAAATGAAACCGACCGCAGTATTAGTTAACATTGCCAGAGGACGTAAGTTCGCTTTTGCGGTTTAATTTTTAAAAAACAAATGAAATTTAATTACCCCTTTTCTTCTTCTCGCTCTTCAGCCATTGTTAACCAAGAGAATTTGTATACCTTTACAAATAATGGATAGTCGTTAAATAAAACGGCCTTGCTGTTGTTAGTTTATCTTAAGTAGTTCAGTCTCAATAGCTCCACCTCGAGCGGTGAATAATTTGGGGTTAGAAAGTGAATAATTTGTGGATGTCAGTTTCATTATCTAAAACTGTAAGCATGTTCGACTTGTCGAATGGATCATTGAGTACAGTATGAAGTCTTTAAGTAATGTCGAATGCATGAAGTCTGTCTATAGGTCCATGCATTAAAATTATAGCAACCTTATAACAATCAACCTGCAGGCATAACCGGTGTTAACGATTTAAATGCTGCTCCAAACATGATGGTTTATATTTGTACGTAACACGTTTAGTGCGTCCCACATGGAAATTGGGCTGCACTGACAGCAATCTCAATAGCAGATTGTCAGCGAAATAAAACTCTACATATATATGTATTACGCGTAGTTTAATTTTATTTGTATTTGAATATATATATATATATATATACATATTATACATATATATGTATATACATATTATACATATATATATATATATAAATATGTATGTATGTTAAATTGTTATTGGAATATTTTCTTTAGTTTTAGCAAACCCAACGCGACTTTTGTCAAAGTCGAATACCGTATAGTATTTTCCAATGAATAAATCACCTAAAATCCAAAACTTGGCGCTACCTATGTTGTGGAAACCTGAAACGCAACGCTTATTGAGATGTTTAATGTAATCTTGACCGCTTAATGTGAATACGCCATCACCGATTTTGAAAGTAACTTCTGGTAATTGATCGATTTTACCACAATCTACCACATATTGAAATGTTTCTGGATCAATGGTCGCACCTATAGCGCGATTTACTCTTTGATAATCGTCTCTAGGCAAACCGATCCCGTTGCAACCAGTATCGGCTATCACTTGGCATTTCCTACACACTTGTCTTTTATTTACATGAGCTGATTTCATCTCAAACTGCCAATAGAACTTACGCGAAATGTCCACATAATGAAGTTGACCTTCGAAATGATCAGGATTGACTCCACCTAATGTCAGCTCACCGCCTAACCGAGTACTACCATTACGTAGGTAATAGAATGAGAAGACGTTTTCCTTCAGTTTGTGCTGCTTCATTAGGCCGTAAAAAACTGGTTGCGCATAGTGAAGGGACGAATTAAAGAAACTCATACCCATAACACCATCGTAGGGAGCATAACGAAAAGTGTCATCTGGTCGGTCTGTCGCTACGCCGAAAGTAACATTTCTTACCTCTTTACCTGCCAGCGATACCGTATCTTCCACTAAATGTCCCGACAAATAGCCGCTTTCATATATCATAAAAAATGGTGCGCCATTAGGTTTATAGGTTTGCGATTTTTCAGGATTATATTGATGATGACGTCGGCAAGTTTCATTATCCTGGGTGCAGGGTTTCAAAGGTACCCATAACAAATGGGAACCGGTATCAAATAACACCAAAAAATCTTGTGGCGGTTTTCCAATTGCAATTTTACCATAAAAGGAAAAATCAAGATAATGATATTTCGGAGGGATTGTCGCAATATCGGTTATATTAAATTTAATTTGAAGTTTTTGTAACTCGTGAGAGAGATTTTTTTCCTCTACAAACTTTATGAGCGGGATCTTGACCAAACCTGCCTCGCACAGAAGGAGAGAACCGCAAAGTATTAAAAGCGCTTTCAGCATTATTGACTACAACACAGTTTGAAATTTCTAAAATGAACTGAATCTGAAGGTTGTTTATACTTATTTAAATAGTCTGTCCTAGATGAGTGTTTAATCAATCAATTTTTTATCTTTGGAAACTGAATAAATAATATACTTATGTATATCTTTTCAAGAGGTTTTAATTTAAACTGAAAGATGTGCAATGAGAAGAAGTAAAGTTAGTAAAATTTCTTAAATACACTTTAAAATCTTTACTAATATCTATCCGAAACCAATACGACAGTTGCCTTTAACAAATTCGGCACACTAAACGCCTGCAAATCTTGCCACTCAAATTTGTAAATCCATGCCAATATAGGCAAAGTAATAGGGACGATACTTACCAAACTATCGTAGCAAGCACATACACCCAATTCTGCTTTTACACGGTAGACACGTTCTTTAGAAAACCGTCCAATACAATCGTGTCGAAAATACATGCGACATATGGCAAAAATCGTGTAGAATGAAAACAACTCCAAATATCTTCTTCTTAAAGAAACCGTGCAAAAAACTAATTATATGCACATTACATATTTATAAAATAAAAACAATTCATTTTATTTACAAAACACATCTAATTCTCTTTTTATTCGAATTGTCTTGTCTTAAAACGATTCTCACAATATTCTACGAATTTTTTGATGAATTTTTTCTTGTTTTGATGTTTCTATGAATTTTTCCATTCTCACTCCTCACAAGTGTGCATTGTAACTTTGCGTCATATTTTTCACTGTTCAGTTAGATTATGCCGGTGATATGCTTCTATTGTGGGATTCCACGGATTAAGCAGAGAAGTCAATGAATTAATGTAAAAATGTAAGCCGCGAAATACATTCTTAAGTGAAGTCTGCCACGAATTTTTTAGGTGCCTTTTCAGGTCTACAATTTTTCCATTTAGTCAATATCTTCTCTTACATTTTATCTTTGGGGACGTATCTATCGAGTAAAAAGAGCATTGGTGTACAGTAAAAACTCAGTCCATAAGACAACGTATAAAAGTTTCGATTGAAATTAGGAATAAATATCAACTTCGCAGCTATTCATCGCTGCTTGATAATTAGCGTGCACGCTTATTACGGAGTGAAGCACCACCAAATGAACATCAATTTTTACAATTTTATTGAAATTATTTATGGCATCCTACGAACTGGACACTCTAACACAAAATAAATACTGTACAATGAGACGCTGTGGTCAAGTTGAAGAATAACGAGATGAGGTAAAAAGTGATCATAAAATTTGGGTATTTTCTCGTAGTAGACCAAGTCACTAACTAAGTTAAACTTAGAATTAGAAAAAATGTTTTTTTTGGTTTTCTTGCTAGAACAAAAGTTCGTTTAAAAGAAATCATTGTAGAACCGCGTTATTTCAAACTCGGACAACAAAGACGCGTAAAAAATAGTTGGGTTTATCTATTAGTGAATCAGATTCGTTAAATAAGCATTAGACCTTAACACAATCTGCAGGCGCGATAATTGATTGATGAGAAGTGTTCCGCGAACTTTTATATCGTAAAGCACTTGCAGTACAGCGCACATTCAGTTTATGCGGTTATGCGCTTAGCACTTGTCATTATCTCCGATAAGAGTATCGTGTAATCGGCAACAAGGTCATCTACTTTTTACACATGCACATTTTCCTTTTCTTGCGTTTATCTAAATTTCTTCGTTTTCTTGCGGACTATGTTGAATTGTATTTATTTTTTGGGCTCTTGAGCAGATTGGTTAGCATATCAGGTCATGAACCAGTCATTGTGCAGCAACTCCAAGTCATTCTTTTCTCCTACTTTTTCAGAGAGTGGAGATGAACTTCGCTTCAGTTCAATTTTAAATAAGCTTCGCAAAATACCCTGAAATAATTATAATAAATCGGTCATGCAGCCACCTTTAAACAAATACTATTAAATGCATTAAAAAAAATCAACTTTCATTGTCGTTTTTGCTTTCGAGTTAGATCTTACTTTTCATTCTCCAGACATTGTTTCAAAATTTCGTTCGTTCTTACCATTACCACTTCGGCTATCAGTGTCGTTTAAGCGGTTACCGATTTTTGAGATCGGCTGATCTTTTGGAGGCTGTTAATGGTGTCGTAGAAATAGAATTAACTAGTGCTGAAGATAAGAAAATCTCGCTCTCTCCTGCAATAGCACGCGTGCGACTTGAAAGCTTTCATAGACAACAGGAAAATCGTATTTAATTTGATTAAACATTTCGAAAAAAAGCATAATTTCACATGAGAATCATATTAAACTTGATTTACGATATATGTCCAGGAGGGCCAGTCAGAACCATTTTCTGAATTGACTTAAATTTGCCAGTCCACCTCACACACTGATGCCTCCTCGTGTATCTTTGTGTTCCATCTTTATTGAAAAAGTTCTCATGTCTCACTTTTTAATACCTGTTAACCAGTTAACTGGGTATGATGCGTATGCGTATTGGTGCATTTCACGTGCATATATACCATGGGGAATAAAGAGTTTGTAAGTCTTGTTATGAACTCAAACTCCTACATTTCATATAAAAAAAAATCTTTTTCTTTAATTTTCCCCGTTTACGAATTTTCAAATTTGTTGGCAAACTTTTAAATGTTCAATTACAACGGGTTTTCAACAACAAGTTATCCAACAAATAAGTAAGTATTCGAACAAATAAAAAAAGTTTATTCATTGTTTGGTTTGATTTAAATTTAGTAAGCGGCAGTTTGTATTGCGTTATCGTTTGCTTTTATTTACACAGTGTCTGAGGGACTCTTAAAAATAAACTACGCAGCGAAGCGGTTGCTTTTGCGTGACCGCGCCGAAGTTCTGCCGCCCTATGTGCAAAGAAGTGAAAGTGTTAATGTTTTACGACTATCTTCTATTTAATTGTTTGTTATGTCTTTCGTGAAAACCCTTTCTCTTGTTGTTCTTCTCGAAAGAAATTTAGGAAATCAACAACAAATGATTTGCCGCGTCGTAGCAGAAAGGGCGCAAAAAATTCTTTCTATTTTTTAATACCTAATTTTTTTTTTTATGTGACCAATCACTCATTGGATGTCGCGTAACAGGACAGCGGAAAGAGAAAGAAATAGGAAGGTGGCCGCAGCGTAGTGGGTATGTGCTCAATCGATAAATTTTGTGCCTTGACCGACCAAACGTTCACTATAGCTACGAACGAAGAAAACTCTACCGCAGTTTACATTCGAAACCGCGCACGCTGACTTGGCAGTTCCGGTTCTTAACTTCTCGGCTACTCAGGCGCATTGTTCGATTTGTTTTGTAGTGAGGTGGTTACCACTACATTTTTGAGAGAATTGCTATTACACAACGTGACGTGAAATTTAAATATAGAAAATAAGAATAAGAAAAACTATTAATAAAATAACTGAGGGCAAGTGTTAGATTCACATTCTTGGATTCGGGCCTCACGTTGAGCGCCACCTTTGTGTAATATGGGATCCCATAAATAAAACTAGGCTGCTACTAGACTTAATTAAGACTTAATTAAGTATCAATTCTACCAATCGATAGGTAGCAATTAAAGGTTTTTTGGGTGGCGTTGGTTGGGTTTGCCAAAGTGTTGGAATAGCTAAAGTAGTAATCGCCGGCCGCAGAACTTACACACAGAAAAAGTGAAGTTAATTAGATATGTTTATAGTCATAAATTGTTACTAAGTACCTGTAAAATCTTGAAGCAGTGTTTAGTAGAATTAAGAACTTCCATTTTTTATACAATTTTGTTTTTATTTTTAAAAGCAATAATCCTCACGCAACCAGCTGATAGGCTGTTTTTCAAACTCATTTCTCATTTATTTCAGTTTGATATAAAACCAACGTTCGATATTTCACTTTGATATAAAACCCAAGGTTTGGCACTTGGTATCTGAATTTCAGAATGAATTAATGGGTGGTATGTGAATTTGAGAGAAAAACAGCTGTAGAATGTTTCCAAATCAATGGGTGGTACATGAATTTGAGAATGGATCAATGGAGCTGAAATGTCGCTTACTTTAAACTTAAATGGGAAGAATTATAGAAGAGTTTCAATAATTTTAAGTACAAGTAAATATCTTTACTAAAAACTCCAGCGATAGATGGATGGATCATACAATTTTCACCATTGTTGTGGTAGGTATTAAAGATTGCGTCACAGCGGAATCTAAAGTTCTTAGTTGTTTGTTTTGGGAAGAGTTGCAGAGGGCAAATGAAAGTCTATGTCCTTTTTATGTCCTTTAATAAGCGAAGCATAATGAAATGGATAAAATCTAGTATTGCAACATGGGTTATTTGTAAAGATTGCGGGCACATTTTCTTTGTACAAATCAAAAAATCGCATATAAACATTCTCTCTGAGAATTTCTAAAAATTGCGGGTTATCGTCAATTGAACAAAGCATTAGAAATGTGTTTTGAATTTGTGGTTTTTGTCTATAGTAGGCAAAGACAAGTTTTAATTTTTTAATGTTACACGTTTTTAGATGCGCCCTGTGTTTGCTTAACAACAATTACGCTAACTTAGCAAGAAGGCGAACCTCCGATAACGTGAGCTCAAACATAGATGGCAGCGTAACAGCTAATTTTATACATTTTCTCATTGCGGCCGAGTTCACTTTGAAATTTTGGGTTTCGCTTTGAAATTTAGATTTCGCTTCACATATGCATAATCATATGCTCGTAAACATATTTTCTTCATAAAGCTGGGCTTCATAATGCGACAAGAAAATCACAAAGTAAGCAAAAGACCTTATATATCCTTAACAGACGTGCGTGTTGAATTGGGCACGATTTTTCCTGATAAATATGATTGGATGTGTGATGCGACTATGGGTGGAGGCGCTTTAAATTTAGTGGGCAGTCATGTTATAGATTTAGTAAGTTTTTTACTAAAACAACACGTCGTTCGAGCGCATGGTACTTTGATAACCACTTCCATCCAAAGCCACACGGTGCCGGCTAAAACATTCTCCCAAGAGGTTATAATATGCGGAAGTTTAGGGCATTTGGTAAGTAAAGGAGAGACAACACAAAAAGAGGAAGCCGTTGATAGATATTAATGTCTTTCGTTGCGATTCGCCTAACAAGCAGGTTCGCATGCTCATATTTTTGTTTAGTAAGTGAACTTCTTTTATCAATTCAAACTTAATAATGAAGAGACGCATACCTAACGACAGAATGGTGCCAATTTAACTGGCAACATTTTAACAGAGCTCGCGAGTCTGCTTTGCCGGTTTAACAAAGCGCGCTAACCTGCTTTGCCAGTTTAACAGTGCGCGCTAACATGCATTGCCGATTTAACAGAGCTGCCTGCCACTTTTTTCCATATAACAAAAGATTTTTTGACTATTTTTCTTATTTATTACAAGCAACTCTATGCTCACATTTTACAAAAAAAAGATGCTACGCCAATAGCTTTAAAATTGTATTGAATAAGAGACAGCTTCGGATTTACCGCAAGCATATTGCAAAACGGGAGATGGGACATCATAACAACTTAGCCAATGAGTGGTGGAATGTGAATGGACCTCTACAAGCCTTACATAGCTTAAATTCTATAAGATTATTTTCTTATTTACCACTTTATTTATTTGCGAGTATGTGAGGCCTATAATTAGTGAAGAGGCTTAAATTAGTTCGGAAGTAGAAAAAAACTTCATAATTATAATGATAATAATAAGTCAAATATTGTAGCTGCGGATAAGTCAAAACTTAAAGTTGATACATATTTATTTTGCTTTGCTTATTTTATTTCTAAATTTTGTATTTTATTAAGCAATTATAAAGCCTTAAAGGCCTAGGAACTAGTTACATGAATACAATGCATGCGCACGTGAGTACATAAGTCAGCTAGACGGCTAACGTAACCATCTTGTTCTAGGAACTACATGATCGTCAATTTTTACCACCAACACTACGAGTTTACGTGTGCAGTGTTTGTTTTGAACGTACTCAAGGGGTCGTCGAAGGATTTGAGACTCAGTGGTAACACATTCCAATATCTAGTGACACGAACAGAAAACGATATTTTCTCTACTATTCTACAAGAGTAAATACATTCTTCGCATTAAAACGACTGTAGGGACTATTGTTAGCCTTCATAAGTCCATCTAATTTAGTGAGGGCCAAAAACTACTCGATGAATCGTGTTTGTTTCAGAATTTTTCAAGCAAATGTTGTTATAACATTTACGGTACGTTTTCCTCGTACTTCGCGCACCTAAATGTCGAAATACGGTTTGACATTCAGGTTGCAATGTATTGCGTCAATAAAGGCCATATAAAAAGTATGGGCCGGTTTATGCCGGTTCTCACTATCGATTAAATACCACCGCAATTTAAATGTAAGTGCATACTTTGTCGACAACTGTAAACGCTCTGCTCGTTGCAGAGAATCTTTATTCCATTGCTATAGAGCCTACTCGATATTGAGAGCCATAAACCCGCCGCCGATGTAAATGCGTTCATTGTGTTCTTTCGGTTAAAGCAATAAAGCAGTAAAGCAATAAAGTTTATTCCGTGCAGATTGCAGAAGGAAATGATAATACGGAAATTTTAGTATTATTTGAGCCGCTTTCCAAAGAAATGTGACAAACAAATATAAAGGAATTGCAGGAATTTACAAGGGATTCCCTAAGGAATTTTAATTTAATAAATTTCGTATATTTAATGACATTATTTTGCAAATTTTATTTTTGTTAGGTCGTACAAATCTCTCGGAATATAAATTACTGTTTTTTTTTTATGAAATGGCGTTTTTTAACTTAAGGCTACAGCCACAAGCGTAGACACAATGAGGCGGAGCATTATTATGGTTGGAAAAGCAATCTTTCAAGTGCGAAGAGTTTATGGAGAAAATTTCATATCAAAATTTGCCGCTTTATGTTTCGTATAATTGAAATGTTGTCAGATTATTTTAAAACCGTACGAGAAGAGATGATATTTACTTCGTCAACTTCTCATATATAGTTTATTGCTCTTGAGAAGGCGAACACAATGCACGACATAAGGGGCAAGTTCTTCGCATTTCAAGCCATTTGTCGACACATTCTGCATGGAAAGCATGGGTGCAGGGTAGCACACGTAGAGTTTGTTGCAACTCGAAATCGTGTAAACATACTGCACAAGAAGTGCAGTACCCAGTAGTTGTATCTTCACCGCAAATGTAACTGGGTAACATAGCAATTTCATCTCTTGTTAAACCTTGCGGGAGGACATCATTTTCAGGTATGGAAGCCTCTCCAAAGTCAGGGAAATGATCCACGACTAGAGCTGCATAATAAAGCAAGTAGATTGGACGATAAATATTTATAGGTGGTTGTGGAAGCCATTGGGTTCCCACATGTTGATATGAAGGAAATGAGTTCGCGATACCATTAGTGTTTAAAACTTCAATGGAATGAGTCACCCCAGACTGGCCGATGGGGTAATTGTTCGTCGGAACCAATAAGAGAGACGACACGTTTGATTCCCAGTATGGAGACCAACGCACAGAGAAACCGATTGAAGGCGTTGTTAGCCGCAGATGCGTTCTTCGCCGAAATTGTGTTCGCCGCGGTTGCTCTCTGCAACGAGACCGCCGTCCCCTTGCTTGATTATCATATACACCAAAAGCATGGCTATTTGAACGGCTTGAAGAATATCTGGAAGTTGAGGAGCCTGCTGTATTGGCTGCATTGCGTGAAGAAGTGCTATAACGATCATTTAGAACGGAACTATAAGCGATTACATTACTGTAACGACGTGCTGTAGAATCAAAATTAGTCTGACTTCTACGCGATTGCTGCCGATTGATGTTGTGTGCGTTATTCCGTTCATTAGACCCAAAGCTTGATTCATTATTATTAGGAATATTAAAGCGATCATTGCCAACAGTATAAGCAGCGCTTTGTAATGGTTGAGCGTAAAAATTTTGCCTGGTGTTATTAGAACTGTTGCTGCGATTACCACGAGGACTCGTAGGAGAACACATATTTTTAAAATGATATTGTTTGGCGTGCAGTTAGATACTAAATAAAAATTCTACTCCCTCACCTTTTTAAATGTTTGCAAATTATAATCTCTTTTCTCTAAACTCACCTACGCGCTTTAAGGGTAATTAATAGAAAAGATTCGTAATAAATTTTACAGTCCTACAGAAATAACAGATGTACTTACAAAGGAACGCTTCATAACAACAAAGGAAAAATGTTCAGGTAATGTAGTTGAGCTCCTCGATAAATAGTTTCTCTACTTCACACAGTTCAAAAACCTTAGGCCTAATTTAGATTAGCATCGACCTGATCTTGATGTGTTGTAATTATTTCTCCTTTTCAGTTTCTTTTCACGAATTTTCCCTTTTACTTGGGGTTTTTTCCTTCTAAGTTGCATTTGATTTACTTTTCGTGATCATAATTTCGTAAGTTTTCTTATTTATTTAACAAAACCAGAATACTTTCTATAGGTAAGTCCGCTTGATAATCTACCTAAGTTACATTTTGATAACCCGGGATATATGTTTTCAATAAACGTTCGGACATTTTCTGTAACTCCTAATTATACCCACCAGTAAAGGAGGCTGGTATACTCATTTTGCCATTGCGATCGCAACACCCTGTAAAGTGTATATATAATCTAGACCAACGTCAAATTCTGACTCGATCTAGTCATCCACTTCGTCTTTGTGATTGTGTGGACATGGAGTCGCAAAAGTTCAGATAACGACTTCAAATTTGATGGAAACATTGGTTCTTGCAAAAAAATGGGCCAAATCGGTGACAGAGCGCGCCAGCAAAGACAGCAAAACGTAAATTAAAAGCCCTTTTGTTTGTCCAAACAAAAAGTTGCGTGGATTTCTGCTTATTATTCACAAGCTAAAAGGATGACATTCCTGAGATTTACTTCATGAAAGACCCTACTATTTACGTTCAAAAATGGGAAGATCGGCCAATCGGCTCCCTACATTATAAGTTAGCAAATTTCATTTTTGCGCTACTTCGAGATTTTTTTACAGACAAGGCAGAATGTTGAAAGTTATTTTGTCCATTCTCCATATTAAAATACATTGTCTGTAAGGTAGTTAAATGTCGGCGTTACCTGACAGTTATATTTTTACTTATTTTATATATAGTAATGTCTGTGAATACATTGTTTAGGCATAAAAATCGTTTTGCTTTTGTACATGTATTTAGTGCATTTTGGTTTTTCAATCGCAGTTGTTGGCGAAATCGTCAAATCAAAGACTTTTGGTTGATAATTTTACATCAAACGACCATAAAACTGTTACATGCTTTTTAAATTTTCCTTCTTCAAGCACACAAGTCCAAATGGTGTCCAAATTCGTGCCAGTTGCATAATATATAAAAATAAATCGGGCCAGTTGTAGAATGTACAAAAGTAAAAATTTAGAAATTCCTATTCCTTGGAATGATTCAGAAAGAAACACAAGGTAGTGAATGATTAAAGAGAAAAAATGTGTTCTGAGCTTTGCATTTTTTTGCTTCAGAGGAGTTCTTATAATTGAAAAAGACATTACTTTTTATATCGTTTTTTTTGTTGTTTATATTTAATACTAACCCCATAAAGTATATAGAGAATTTTGCTTAGGGAAAATCTAGTTTCTGCAGAAACGTCATACCCAAAACACCGGTGTAGAAAGGCAATGATTTTCGAGGATCTTTAATGCGATATATTGTTTGTTGACAAATAAAGTTCTTTTGAATGACTTTTTCCCTAAGAATTACCCTATGCACCTAAGCCCAATGCTACGACATAAATTTGTTTCACCGTCTGTCCAACATAATGTCTAACAATATCATGTACGAGCTGACTCTCGTATTGAAGGATACTCTAAAGGTTAACTAAAGCAAACTTGGTATAAGAGCATCCCACGTTCGCGGTCGCCACGTATAGCCACGTATTCACAGGATTGTAGACTATGAATTGTATTAAATGTACTGACTGTCGAATTACACAGCATTTGGTAGTGGTCTTTAAAGTATTTACGTAATATGGTACTTACGTTGTTCTTTGGTAGTTTCAAAATAATTTAGATGGGTACCTGTTATTGTCAAAATCAATAGTGATGCGATCTTCCCCTGAAAATCCGAAGAATGGAAAGATGTAGTAATTACTTTTATACACTCTACAGAGAATAACATATATTGGGTTTGTTAAATGCTTGTAAGGTATTGAAGTACGCGCTGGAGATCATAAGTTATATAAATTTTTGAAGATCATAAGTTATATATATTTTCTCCACGAATTTTTACTTACTCTGAAAAAGTTTTAGGCCTCATATGTTCTCATTAATAACGTTTGATAGCAAAAGGCGTTCCAAAACCGTTCAGAGGTATGGGAAACGAAAAGGCCACTAACTTCGTCTATGTATTTTGAATGATATGTCTGCTTATTTCCTTGCCTTAAACATTCTTGACGAAAAAATAATTAAAAACGCTACAGTGGAACACGGTCCACAGTTAAATATCCGACAAGACTGTGCTCAGTGCAGTTATTCATATAATGACACATTTTATGGGAAGCGGTCGTAAAAGTAGAAAAAAGTGGCCCAAACCATTTTCAATAGCATTCGGCCTTGAGCCGGCGGTGTGCCAAATTTCATCGCAATATCTCAAAAATGATTAGCTGTAGGTTGATCACAAGGAAAGAAGAGGGGCAGACAGGCTTAGAATCACTTTCTCAATCGATTGGTATCATAAAAAGTGGGTCTATCCCAAGTCTTTCTGGACGTCGCATGCCTGTCCACAAGGTTAATATGCCCTTGCGGCAAAAATGGTGCAGAGAATGCAAAAGAATTCCTTACCTACAATATATTTTCTAATACTGTCGTGATGGGGCCTTGACCGAGCTTAGCTAATTGATTCAATTTCCGTAATAAGGTAAACAAGTTTACGTGCATTTCGGACTTATATCAGATGAAGGATGAAGAAGTCGTTTTTATATATTTTCATTAATCGTTGATTAGAATTAATTGCTTTCTCTGATTCCATGTTTAAATATTTCAGTGTTTCACAGGCAGTTGTAATAAAAATGGTCACTGAAATTAAACAGCATGTAGCGTATTAGTTATTTTCCGTGCCTACATCTGTGAATTGTAAAAGTTGGTAGAGACAATTTAAAATCAAAAATGCAAATCAATTTATGAATACATTTCGAAAAGAGGGGAAAACTTTTGTAGCCTTTATGGAAAATTTTCCTTTACTGCTGCTGCTATGTGAAATAACTTTGCAAACACTTTTTATTCCGTTAACGCTTTTCTTTCTATTAAGTGTTGAATAATTAAAACTCATTAAGGAACCTTTTCAATGTCTATCTGTAATTGAAAAATACTTTAAAAAACAACGTATTAAAAAGAAGAATAAATCGAAGTGAGGAGAAGCAAGATATTTAGGTTTTTAACGAATTTTTTTTTTTTTTCAAGCTATTGTGTATCACACATAATTGATGAAAGAGAAAGGTCGTGGCGTTTCTCCATCAAAATCACATTTCAAATACATACTTCCTATATTCTATTGGATAGTCAAGAACGATAGGTTAGATAATATGCCCAATTTCATCCTTCACGATCCTGTAAATCATCTTCATCAAAATGAGTACGGCTGCTTTAACACCAGGTGTACCGACGTTTTGCATGCACCTATTTCTAATGTTGCATGCTAATTCGGTCCGTAATCTTTGTGACATGGCTACGTTGACCGATTAAGGGCGTAAGGTTAGGAAATAGTTGCAATTTGTCCGCATACACGCCCACGACAAGTTAGAAGCTGAGACTACCTTGAACTTGGCTTGACACCAAGTCGAGGTAGTTCGGGACTGGCTTGAAGCTAACTTGGGACTAGCCCGACACTTGCTCAAAGTAGCTCGACTTGGCCATTTCCATGACAGTCTCTTTGTAATATCTATGATAAACATTCTCCTGGTCGCAAAAATCAAGCAATCAGATTCAAATTTAGCAGAAACATTGACAATTATTCCACAAAGGATGTTACGGAAAGTGGGCGAAATTGGTTAAGGGACACAACTACAGCGAAACATAAACTGAGACTGCGTCTGTTCTGTCAAGAACCAAAAATCAATTTTGTGCTCACTATTCACTTGAAGCGGATATGGCGATAAAAAGTTGCCCGTCTATTCGTACCTTTGCAAATGATCTGTCATGTCCATTCAAAAATATAAAATATTCAAATTTCACTTGTGTGTGTGTGTACTTTTTCTTGGTGGTGGGTGCAAGAAATTTAAAAAGGAAGAATATTAAAGTTCACAATTCATTTCAAAAATGAACAAATAAAACATTTGCAGAAAACAAACAAGAAAGAGAATAAAAATTTGCGTATTCAAGAAAAACGCCCTAATTGTCGCGTCGCATGTCTTACACAAGTGGTAAAAACTATATTGTGCTATCATCTAATTTAGAAGAACATTAGCGAACGCACACATACAAACGGGTACACGCATAAAAACGTATTTATATCGCTGTGAATTTGCACAATCCCGTTGGCCGCTAGCCAACGCAAAAGAACTTTCTATGATTGCATGCAGTAAAATGTCATATATTGGAGTTGTACATAGGAAATGTGGCGATCAGCTTTGCTTTTTTTTGTTCGCACTTGTGCTTCAATTTTAAGGAAATTTAAAAATTTTCATAATCCTTTATAGAACCTTTGGTCGCAAGATTTGGTCTTTCATGTGGTTTCTTAAATAAAAGCGGGACGATCCCACAACTACATGTCCTTGCGATTACCGTTGAGTAAATCATTCGACATCGTGTTATATATCAGCTCCTCATGCCTAAATATAAAACAGTTCAATTTTTTTTTTGTTTGTGGATCGATCCTTAACATAGAAGTGCGATTGGTGTACATTAGGGTTGGCTTCAACAAACTCATTAAAAAAACTCGTACAAAATTTTTTTAGACATTTTTAGGCGAATTTTCGAAGAGCACCTTCCTGACGATTTTTTATCAGCTTTGGGATGTAACACTGAAACTTCCCCTGTCTGCTCTTAACTAAGTCTCGTAGATAGGCATGGGGTAGGAATTTATCTGGCCGTAGAGATTTACCAATTGCAGTTTATTATTTTAAAGTGATAAGTATGAACACTTCACTTTAACACGAATATAATTTATAATCTTAATTATGGTTGTCGTTTCTTTTATAGCCATCAGCGAAGGATCTTGGGGTATATTTATTTTGGCTAAACGTAAGTAAGATCCAGAAGGGAGCTGTCTACCTGCGCATAACCTGTGTGATAAACCTTCTACTGGCCGCAAAAAGGAAGCTTTCCGCTTCAAATTTGGCAGAAACGTTAGACTAAATCTGTTGAAGGATTCCCCCACAGTACAAGGTACAAGGTAACATGAGACGTAAAAAAAATTCCGTTTTTTAATCGTTATTTATAAACCATAACAGGTACAACGATAAAAAATTGCATGTACATTCTATGGCTTGTTCTGCGAAGAAAATTAAAAAAAAGGCCATGCCTACTCAGTGTTTATGAAGTATTGTCAATTCATTCTTATTCTCAAAATGTTTGTTGCAGCACCCAGATGTGAGCTATAAATACTACGATGCATATTATTCAGTATCAGCATCAAATTTGAACCGTTCTAGACATGCCTGTCAAACGTCTGCCCATTTGTTTGTTAATTACTGCGGTCAACGTAAACGGTGTCGCAAATATCTGCTTCAGGCACACGACAGAAATTCTTACTTTTATTCTATAAAAATAGAACAAATCAGTCATGCCCACCCATCATTAGAGAGAGTGTGGAAATTTTGTGTTTTTTTTTGTCTGTTTTAGAATAACGGGAATGGATATAAACAATTCGTCGGTTTTTACTTGATTTTGTTGAATCTAATAACAAAAAACGTCTTGAAAACCGGTGACCGTACCCAATGGGATAATTATCCTCATCAAGGACACATAAATTTCTTTGGATCAATGCGGTTCCTACTTCTATGTACTGCAAATATTTCAAATACTTAATCTATCGGCGATGGGAGCAAAGTTAATACAACCGATTTGTCCCTTGGAGTATATAAGAATGATTTAATGAAAATGAGTTGTTTTTGCGTCAGTAAGATTCAAATAACAGATAAATGAACTGTTAAGTTAATTACTTGAGATTTTTACAAATTATTAGGCATCGTTTCCCCATAATCTTTTTTTTTTTGCTAGTTAGTCAAATCGAAAGCTATTATCCTGCTTAGTATATCTATTTCCTAAAAAATGTTTAGGAAGACTTTACGAAAATCGAATTATCAGTCTTTCGTTTGTAAGCAGAAAACTCAACATGAACAGAGCGCACTATCCATCCAAGGTCTTTATTGCTTAGAAATTAGAAATACTTTTAAAGAAAAATGTACATTCAATTTTGGGATTTATTTGTGATAAAATAATGATAGCTTTAGTGCAATAAATTCGTAGCATATTTTCTGTTGTTATTCGAACATATCATAAGCCAAGTTCATTTGTTCCTAAGTAAGTCCAACTCTCTTTTGATTTGTTCATAATTATATGCTTCATTGATTTCAAATGTTTGCATTTGCTTAAACCGCTTAATGTTGCTTCGTTCCTTTATATTCATGAACAATACTCCGTTAGCTCTCAATCGAATCGTTTACCAGTTCATAGGGGTATTTATATATTTTACTATGAATCAATTCTACACTCGGTCCTTGATTTACGCGAACACAGATTTGTTTTTGAAAAAGTCATTTAAGCTGCAACAGTATTGAAAAATAAAGACCAAAAAAAAGTAGATTCAGTTAATATCATATCTAACCTCGTAAGCCGATTTAACGAGCTTGAAAAGTAGAAGGTAACATCTACAGAAGCCCATAAAGTGGCATAAGGTGGCATTTGTTTGGAAGGTTGGCAAGAATCTCTATGATATTTTCAATATATAGTTTGCTCTTGTTCGCGCCTTGCAAACGTCCCCCATGGACCACCTGATAGGATTGGAAGCGTTTGAGATATATATATTATATACATGTATATATATATATATATATCGTATATATATATATATATATATATATATATATATATATATAGAGAGAGAGAGAGAGAGCGGGAGAAATTTAAAGGATATTCATTAAAGTACAGTATCTCTTAACAAAGACCTTAAAAACTCAATATACACTGCACCACTTGTGGTACAAGGGTATATTAAGTTAGTACTGATGTATATAACGCCCAGAAGGACTTAAGACGGGACAAACTTTTATTGTGCCGACCGATTCAGAATCAATTTCTGAATCGATCTAAGCTTCTTTCTCCATTTTGTTCCGTTTTATTTCACCTAAAGAACGCTATTTTTTAATATTTTTGATGAAATTTGTTGCACCGACTTTTCTTGGCTCAAATCATTTGAATTGGACGATTTTTTCGATCACTTGCAATATAACGCTTTATTTTGAAGAGTCGGTATATGAATAACTATATTATTATAGTGTTTCTAATTGTTTTTATATATCGATAAATCAATAACTAAAAGACAATATGGTTTTTATACCTTATAAAAGGAAAAAGACAAATATGCGTCAATTAAGAGAACGATGTGTATTGTTCACTTAATATAAATCATCTATCAGCTTAGTTATTGAAGCAATCACTACGGTAACCATTGAGGAAGTAATCAATGGTCAGCTTTAGGGTTTAGCTATATATATATGTACATTTATAAAATAGCTGTTTACTATTAACGGTGATAGGAATTTTACCTTTCTGCGGTACTATAATAGCATGCACAAGGACAGTAAAGGAAATGCTAGTATTGCTTTATTATTTATAATTTAGGAAAGGATTAAAATATCAGACAGAAAGTTTCAATAATATTTACGATATATTTTAAAGATTTTATAAAACATCTACACGTTTCGCATTACAATGAATTTCAAAATTCTTCTTCTATACAAGCCTATGTCAATACAAATTAATATTGACTTTGGATAAGACGCTTACGTAAATGAGTTATAGAATTAACAGAGGACGTCCACATCAGCAGTTTTTCTACCATCAACATTGTCCCCGGCGTATATGGATATAGAATGAATTTTTGTAAGAAGAAGAAAAGAGCTTATGACAAGGATAGGTAAACAATAATAAAATCTTTGACAAATATGCCAAATTTGAACAGGGTACCTCCATACTTTGGACCCTTTCTATACAAGCTCTCTTCATGAAAAGTATGCGCTTACGAATTGTTTGATGTGTTATAATGTTTTAAATTCGATTACGAAAGCAAATGGAAAATGGTCTTAGTCGAAGTACTATAAGGCATTTATTAGTCGACCTTGCTGACTATATTCTTTTTACTTCTTTTTCTATAATAGTACTGCCTATAAATCTTCTCGACTTGTTAAGCGTTATTTGTTTTCCTAAATAAGTAGCGTTGATTTAGTAGAGCCTCTCGTTTAGGATTAAATTGATTTTTAAAAATCAAAAAGTTTACTTGAAAAAAGCCATGTAAACTATTAAAACAATAATAAAATTATTTAGCAATCAATGTTCAACTTATCAATGCAATTTACTTAGTAACGCAGTCATGACTCTATTCATGAACGATGTATTGTAAAAAAAAAAAGCCAATTGCTTGAAAGAGCGTTTGTATGAGCGCTTTATGGCGTTGTGACCGGTCACTAGTGGTAAGACAAAAAATGATTTCGCAATTTAGTAATTCAAGTCACAATTTCGTATCAGATAGTCAAGAATGAGAATAGGACCGCTCGGGATCAATTTCGTTGTAGAAGACATTTATTAAGCCACGAATCAGCAACGACCTTGAAAGATTAACAAAACAAAGTGTCAGTAAGTGTTTTGTTAAGGATTTTAAAGCCGATAAGCGTATTTTTACATGTGCGCCAAATTGTCAGTTTGAGAAAATTTGATTTGATTTGGTTTGTCCGATCCAGACGTATGATGAATTTAATTCTTCCAGACCGCAAGTACTTGAGATTATCAAGGCTATTTTTTACCAACCCTGTAAAGTTATGGAGCGCGCTACCGCCTGATATCAAGGCTATTGTCAGGGTGTATATGTTCAGAGGAGCAGTCGGGGCATTTCATAATCCTTTGCGTAATGAGTAATTATAGAATTATCCCGAATTTCTTCGGCGCTGAATAATTGCTCGTGTCATCCTATCAAGTATTTTAGTTTGTGCCGGGAGAAACTTTTTAGTCTTAGTGGCATGATAAATCCATTTGAACCTTAATTAAAGGCATTGCTAAGTTCAGTGTCTTACCTAAACGGTTTGAGCGAATTGTTACTCAGCATTTGGCCTTTGCCATCAAATCGTATATTTCTCCATTTCAACATGGCTTTCGAAAAGGAAGATCTGCGGTTATCAATCTGTTACACTTTACTTACCGTGTTTTCAAGGCCTTTTCTACTGGTTCTCGCAGTGATGTCATATACACTGATTTTAGTAAAGCGTATGATTTGGTTAACCATAACTTACTGATTTTCAAATTCCAAGCCTCTGGCTTCCCTTTCTATTCACTGAATGGATCTGCACAATAGATCGTTAAGGGTTTTCTTTAACTTCATCGGATGATTTCCCCGTGACGTCTGGCGTATCTCGAGCCAGCCACTTAGGGCCCATTTTATTTAATTTATACATTAATGACATGCCCCCGGTGATTAAATCCAGCCAGATCTTAATGTATGCTGATGATGTGAAACTGCTTTCCAAAGACGCGCAATCACATCAGCTTCATATTGACTTAAATAATTTGGTGGCATGGTGCTCGTTGAAATTTATGAAATTAAATCTAAATAAATGTACGAAGCTTTTTTTCTCAAGAAGGGAGTCATTCATTGCTCA
>CCAG010008567.1:0-21044 GCA_001077435.1 Glossina morsitans morsitans | reverse complement strand
CACAAGTTGGTGGACGTCGATTCGTTCACAGATTTAGGCGTTCTATTTGACCAAAGGTTACGTTTTAACTTGCATATTGAGCTCTCGCTAAGCAAAGCTAGGCCTGCGCTTCGTTTTATGAAGAGGTGGTCTAAAGAGCTTGATGATCCCTACATTACGAAAAGAGTGTACATGTGTGTAGTTAGACCAACATTTAAGTAAGCCTCTGTTGTGTGGTCTCCATCCTGTAGGTGCTATGTAGATTTAATTGAATCTGTTCAAAAGCAATTCTTGCTTTTTGCCTTAAGGAATTTGGGTTGGGACGCGATTGCCTCACCTCCCCCCTATGAAAATATCTCTGTTATCTCCGCCGTCACTTGAGAAACGTAGATTTATTCTTGGCGTTTCCTTTGGTAAGGATTAAACTTGTACTACATTATGTTGCGTTTTGGGCCTGCTTTCCCGTATATACGCACTTGAAAAATTTGCCTTTATATAGAAACAACATATAATATTTGTGTTCTATGATAAAAATAAGAATAGTGTTAGACAACGGGGTGTAGGGTATTTAATACTCGGACTTGCCCGACAATAATGCTCTTGCTTGTTTTATGCTTATTGGTTTACGCGAAGGCTCGCAGTAGGCGTACGTTATTGCGTATATCTTCGACATTTAAAGCATACACGCAAGATAACAAGATAACTCGCAAAAAAAAGGCTATAAAAGTGAGTGAAAACATAAGTTAAGCTCGAAGGATGCAAGAAAATTTCAATGTGTTGTTATTAATATAAATAAAAAAGGGTGGACTACTTGAAATATTGGTGGCCATAAAATTTGGCACGAAAATCTATAAGAAGCCTTTCAAAGTCCAGTCTTTAAGAAGCGTTCCATAGCGGATTCACTTTTATAAAAATATTTAATAGGGGATGGAATGATGAGCATGACCTCCACACCACAAAGCGAATAAAGATTTCTTTTATCATTTAAAAATACTACTATTTTTCATTTGATTAAATTTTTCCCCGGCAAGTGAAAATCTATGAACATATTCGAGCATATTGCTTATTCAAGTAGAATGTTTTTTGCAATCATCTAAGCCTTTAAATAAACATCTTTTTTTTTAATAGTAAAAACTGAAATGAAATCAATACTTTTTTAAGCGCATTTTTAAATATCAAATATTAGAAAAAAATGGTGTTTTTTTGTCTCCTAAACATATTTCTGTTTACAAATGTTCTTTACATACAAATGATAAAAAAAGAAACCGAATCCAATTTTATTAATAGCAGTAACCGCATACTACATAAACGTGTGTGTGTTTGTTTCAATTGATTCTTTTTTTCTCCTTTGCAATCCTAAGTTTTTTGCTTGTTCGTACTTTAGCAGGGACCGCATGTCCAAATGTTGCCAAATTCACCAGCAGAGTGCGATTAGCTTTTTAACTGGAAAAATCAGTTTTACGAATATTTTGTGTGCTTAGCAGGGGAAGAGTAAGGATACATTAGTTTTGTTATGCCGTTTGGAATAATGTGCATTACATATATCACATCACTCAATATGTCTTCGGTCTAACTTGCCTTTATTTTTGCAATGTCTTCCTTCAAAGGCACGTCTAATGCTATATAACCTGCCTCGTCGACTTTTGCCTTCCTGGTAGCTTTGGAAGTGTTTCGCCGGTTGTTGTCCACTCGGCTCACTGCCATTTTGCCTCTGGAGTGTAGTGATGAATTCATGTTTCACCCACTATCACGTATCGCGTGAAAAAATTCTTTTTTGTCGCCTAAACCAACGCGGCACCACACACTTCGAGCAGATTTCTCTCATGAATAATAATGGGAAATGTTCATGTGACATAATGAATAGACTGCGTTTTAATCTCTTCAGGGCGTCAGTTATTCACACAACTTCTTGTTCTTCCAAAACGATCTTGTGCGTCTTTTTATGAACCACCTTGAAAGGCCCGCGGAGTTCAGATGAACACAGCGTTCAGCATCATCGGTGTCCACACGACTTTGTTTAAAATTAGTAAACCAACCACAAACTTATTTTTCGACAGCCAGGAGTCGCGGTAATGTCTTTCAAGCCAGTGCTACTTGTTAACGATGTTCTTTCTCACCAAGCCATGTTTAATAAAACGAACGAAATTCCCGAGTTTTGCATTGTTTCAAAAATGATTCGGCTCTAACCTGTAAACTAGTTATTAAAATGACATGAACGGTTCACACGCATTGTTTGAATGTCGCTACTATCCAGAAACTATAAAGGTCTGTCAACAGTGTTACCATATAGATGTCACACCGGAAACGTATTGGGTGTATATGATATATAAAAGTTCAGTAATATAATATTAGGCAGAAAGCTCTGTCGGTTTTTAGAATCCCAGTCTGCGAATACGGTTCAAAATGGTTTATTGAGCTGGATCAAGCCTTTCCGTAATCTCCGATGTTGTCAAAAAAGAATTTTGCTTTAACATCATTTTGCCCGTATCGTCGTCGATCAAAGTTGGTCGCCTAGGGAGTGGCTTCTCAGAAAGGTGGAAATCAACTATTTAAAACTTTCCAAAACGTCTTATGTTCACAAGCTGGCGTTCAATGTATACCAAAGTGCAACGAGAGGGATTTCATTTACATTTTTTGCCTTTTTACGTTTTTTCTGTTTTTAACTGGATTAAAATGGGAAAAAATGCAGCTGAAAGTAAGAAAATGGAATTACAATGCAGTAAGTAAGTTATGAAACGGTTAGAAAGTGGTATGCGAGGTTTTGTTGAAAAAGTTTGTATCTTGAAAATGAAGTAGGAAGCAGTCTTCAACTTAAGTTAGGAGCTTTTCTTTCGACTTACAACCTGTATCTCTCCTGACTAGCGCTGTTTGGCTCGATATCATATGCCATAGTCGTATTTTGCGTGACAGAAGGTCCGCAAAGTTTAAGATGTGCACAAATGAATCGATGAGTATTTCACCTCGAAACCATGAAGCAAGTTACTGTCATGAGGGCATCCGAAAGTTACCCTATGAAAGACGAAAGACCATTGATAATAATGGTGAAAATTTCGCTTACTAAGCTTTGTGTCAAGTATATTTTAAACAAAGTGGAATTTTACAAAAAAAAGTTCTAGAATTTATTTGCTCTTCTATTATGTAAACAGTGCCGTGAATTAATGTTTGTGTGTAGACACTTTAAACCGTTGTCGTGTGCGTCAAGCCATTTGTTTATGGAAGCATATGGGTGGATTTCGTACTGCAAGAATACAATAATACCCACAACACAGACGATATGTCCCATCGCAAGATTAAATGATTACGTACCCTTGTCCTGGGAATGTTAGTGGCATCCACTATCTCGCGCACACTATATCGCGGAGTTTCAGTAAGCATACCCTTGATCAGGTGCGTATCTGTCGTTGCTGGGCGGACGCTGGGGTCGTCATCTTTCAAATCAAGATTGCCAGCCAGACGGTTCTAATAGTCGTAGTACCACCCCATAAACGGAGCAAATCTCGTCCTTTGCACTACGACCTTCTTTAAAGCAACGAAGCATAACATTCCGCAAATGCTTGTTTTGGCTATTCATATTGAACGGCGTAGAAAAAGATTTTAGGAGTGTCTTCGTCATCAACGGAACGCACATTCAAAGAGCTGTGAGACGGAGAAGGAAAAATCCATAAATATAGCCGGCTTGGGGTCATACATAGCGCGGCGGGGAAAAAACTTATGAGACTCATAATTGCCACCAATTATCGTTTTCGGCGTCTTCTACTTCTTCAGTTTATATGCATGCCCCCCTTCCTAAGCTACCGTTTTTTTTTTTCATAATTTCATCCTATTCAGACTACGCAGCTAACACTTTCGTCCGGTAAAATAATTTGAACAGAATATCATCCTTGGTAATCATTCACAACCTGCTAACAAAGTTGTTTACAACATTGATTTCAAGCGGAGCAATATTCGCTTTTTATTGAATCTTTGTTTTTCGTTTATTGATTAACAAAGCCCCAATTAAAAGGCTTGAGATTTCGTAAAACCTATTTAAAGTCCATTTTATACGATTTAAATAACTGATAATTATAAGAACAACGAGCGTTGTACCTTTTTCTTACTTAATCTGATTGCCTTGACGTCTCTATTGTTTCCGAAATCTCATTAAGATTTCTAAGCACAGCTTTGTTAACTTAACTAAAGGTCTAGTTGAGATGCAAACTGAAGTTAGAAAACCTAATCTTTTTTAGTTGGTTCGTTCGATTTGCGAATAGTGCGTTGAAAACCTGACGAAACGCTAAACGTTAACCGTATTTTGTAAATTTAGACTAAACTTGGCAATAATTGATTGTCATTGTTAAGATCAACAGTTTGCTTCCTTGTGTCAATTTGAATTCTATGTCGAAATCGATTGTCAATAAGTTTGTGTATTTCATATAACATTTTTTTGTTTACCATTTGATCATAAAAACAAATTAAAAAATACTTGATTTGTGTTTACATACATACTTCGTGGACTTGATTTCACTTCGTTAAGAATGTCGTTCGCATCCAGCCATTTGATTCCACAATATTTTGCTGGCTTGTCGTCGGCTACCGGATCTTTCATTTTGGGCACTGTGATTGGGTGGACAGCTCAAACGGAACACAGCATCAGGGATGGTGAATTGGGTTTTAAAGTGTCGGAGAGAGAAATAGCTTGGCTAGCAACACTATTCACTTTGGGCGCTGCTTCTGTTTGCATACCTATTGGTTTTATTATTGATGTTATCGGTCGTAGATTTACCATGTTACTTTGTGTACCGTTTTTGTTGCTCGGCTGGCTGCTAATAGTCTTTTCCGTAAACACGATTATGTTGTACATAGCCCGATTTGTATTGGGCATGAGTGGAGGTGCGTTTTGCATAATAGCACCTGTATACACTACGGAAATAGCCCAGACTCAAATACGGGGTATATTGGGATGTTTCTTTCAAATGCTAATTACAATGGGTATTCTTTATTCCTATGTTATGGGAGCGGTTTGCACAGTTTTTGTGATGACTTTAACGTGCATTGTTCTTCCAATAATATCGGGGATACTTTTCCTTATATTGCCCGAATCTCCATTCTTTTACGCAATGAAAGATAAACCTGAAAAAGCTAAATCGGCACTACAGCGGCTGCGCGGTAAAAATTACGATATCGCAGAGGACTACGAAGAGATTGTAGCTAATATAGCTGAAGTCAAAGGAAACCCGGTAGCTTTATGGAAGGGAATGAAGCGAACCGCTAGCCGAAAAGCATTTGCACTTTCAATACTCTTAATGATGTTCCAACAATTTAGCGGAATAAACGTAATGATGTTTTATGCTACCGACGTATTTGTGTTGGCTAAAACTGGTCTCGAGCCCAAAGTATCCACAATAGTGCTCGGCGTAGTGCAAGTTGTTACCACGTTTGCAGCTCTCTTTCTTATTGATAGATCTGGACGTCGTGTACTTCTAATGATTTCTTCGTTTGTTATGAGTCTGAGTACTCTGGGACTTGGCATATACTTTTTTATAATGGATCGTGATAGCGAAACGGCACTAAGTATTTCTTGGTTTCCGGTGTTCTGTTGTTGCTTATTTATTATGATGTTTTCACTTGGAATGGGCGCTATACCTTGGCTCATAATGGCAGAAACCTTCGCTGAAGATATCAAAGGCCCAGCTACAGCGATAAGCGCTACTACTAATTGGCTTTTTGCATTTGTGGTAACGAATGCGTATGGACCACTTAAAAATGTAATCGGAACGGGACAAACATTTTGGGTTTTTTCTGGTTTCACATTCGCGTGCACTATCTTTGTGATTTTCTTTTTGCCGGAAACGCGCCATAAAACATTTGCGGAGGTTCAAGCAGCTTTAGAAAACAAGCAAAATAAATGATAATGGCGTTCCGAACGTCAAAATAGAACACGGTTGTATATCTTTGCGTACATAATTGAAAATAGCATTTATCAACATTAGAAAAACTACCTGAGTAACAGCAAAGATGTAAAAGACAAAAGTCCCAAAAAAAAGATTGTGGAACAAATTGCACAAAGTTTTCCGACTGAAACTCAATTTAATTTTGGTGATATTACCCCTTTCACATTCTTTACAAATCGAATACATTTAGATTTATTTACTAACGCGAATTTGCCAAACTGTCTTTTAAAATAATCTTAATACATAATACACGTACCAACAGCTGAAAATCAGTTTCGAAATGGAGGCGAGTATTCCTGAACAGAGCACTACCCATGCGCCCTTTTAATGGAAAGTAATACTAGGAATTTGAAATGGATTTTAATTTTCCAGAACTGAGAAAGCATTACAAGGAACTTTCAATGAATGAGCACAAGTTCGTCGAGAATTGAAAAAAACCGAGTGAAAACATTATTGTCGAGCACGATGGACCATCTAATACCCAAGATCATTTAGCTTAATACAGTTATTTATATAACGACGTTTCAAAATAAGAACTTATGTTGAGAGTGTTCGAAAAACTGATCCGATCCGAACCATTTTCAGTGGTGTTGCTCCTTCAGCCAAAAGACGACAGTGTGGTGAACTTCATCAAAATATCTTAAAAATTGCGAACTGTTGGTTAAACTCAAGAGCACCGACGGAGAGACAGACAAGCTTTATTCAATTGACTTTCGGGTTGTCCTGTGCACATCCGCACTAAGCTTTACACCCCACAACACAAGTGGTTTAGAGTGTAAAAGACAAGAAAGCCGTATTGACAGAATAGAATCTGCATTACTACAGATAAAGCTGGAATTTTGACCACAACATTTTTCTAGTTTTACAGATCGTACCACAGATCGGCCACCTTCTCAAATTTTAAACGTTCAATCAGGGCATTAACGTATACTATAGAACAGTTGTGCTTACGTCAGTACTTGCATATGGCATAATCCTTTTCGTTGATGCTGTTAGTTGGCACATTTTTACTATGAATACGCCGCCAAAGAAAGTTTCAAGCTCGTGAACAAAGTTTATAAACCCATGCAAAGTTTTTAATGACTACTTAATCGTAACCTTATCTAACATTTTATACAATGCAATTATTTGCATAAAGGATATTTCTTCTATTTTTGTTATCCGCATTAAAACATTTTCATTGTTTAAGAGCATGGCGTCCCAGACACACAGTCTCCTATAGGCATTTTTATGCATTACAAAAAAAAATGCGACAAATCAAAGGTATGACTTACACTTGGATATAAGAACGAGTTTCATTTCACATTCATGCATTAAAATTACTTTATTGTGAACCTTATACGCCTAAAATCAATTTAAGTAAAGGTACTCCTTTACGCAGTAAATCATCTATTGTTGATTTGCTGAATTGCAGAAGGAGAAGAAGAAAAGTGAAAATTTCTTTCATTATAAACTACCCACGGAAAAATTGTTGTATTTTTTTTTGTAATGTGGCCTTTACGTGTAACACATTTAAGGTCAGGAGGAGGAGGAGAAACGAGATAAGAAGTTGGGGTGGGCGCTATTCAATGAGGGTGTGCCCAAATAGGTAAGTGTTATGCCTTCATCGGCTGAGTAGTCATTGTAGCTGCCAAGGGTGTCTAAGCCTCATTGAGAAATGAACCTGCGAACACCGAATAAGTACTTGTGATACTTATTTACTCGGATATGCCGAAATCCAATGGGTTCCAATAGAATAACACATAAAAGACCGAATCAAATTTTTAATCAAAGACGTAGCTTAAGTCACGTTCAGAATCATTTTCTGAATCGATTTAAGCCTGCCTGTCCGTCTTGTTTCTTTATCTCTAAGCTACAGCCCTCATTTTTGGTGATATTTTCACTAAATTTGATACCCTGAAGTCTTTTGGCCCAAGGACGGCCGCTGTTGAAAATTGTTCGGATCGGACCAGTTTTTGGACCACTTCCCATATAACGCTTTATTATGAATAGTCGTTTTATGAGTAACTGTAGGGTGGTGTAGAGTGCTTAATAATGGGCCGCTCTTCGCTAAAGTGTTTTCAAATATTTCAATTACGTTTCGTTACAAAACAGAAAATATTTTGCTTCGAGCTGCAATAAGTTAAATTAAAGCTAAAATTAGTTCATCCAGCTAATAGCATCAATGATTAACCTTAGAATAAACATCGACATAAGATTGTATTTACTGTAGAAATAATGAACTTAAACGGTTTTAAATTATTTTAAAATCAAAATCTTGGAAGGGGATTATTAATAAATTCCTTTTATTTGTTCAGATCGTTCTTTGTTATCGAGCAGACATGCACATGCACGCGCACACATAATCCTTGCGTACAATAGCTAATGCATTATTTGCATTAGTCATAAGTTTGAGTTAATACATATGAAATTTTCAAAGCGTGCAACGTACTTACATCAACGCATACGTATTTTCATAAAAGATTATTGTGAGTGAAGTCGCCGTAAATATATAAGAGAAAAGGAAGAATAAAGTCCTTAAATAATGTATTTATGCGTATTTTATGTAAATTTTAAAAAGCATTTGTTAAAGTCACCGGAAGTGCGCGCTGAAAAACTGAACCATTGAAATATTTTAAAATTATAACAAATTTTTGCTCATTTCAATGTAAACCTAAAATATTCGGCGTGCCAAACTTTGTGAATATTACCTCTGGACTCGCATACATCTTTAGGTCGATATTAACTAAGTTAGTATATTTTCGTACAGAATTAGAATTATCCTAAAATTTGTAACACTGTTTCTCTTTCATCAACAGAAATTCATAAGAAAATTAACATACCTTCGTAACTACACTATTACACCTAACGACCGCCTACAAAGAAACCCTTTTAACGTTTAATCTCGAACTCTTCAAATGCACTTTTAACATTACCACAAACTAAACGGGAAATATGTAGACCAAAAAGTCGGCGTACACACACACACACACACACATATATATATATATATATATATATAATAAATATAACATTTTATATGTAATAGTGAAATTGTGACAATGATCGGCAAGCGTAATATCGTTTTCGTTGATTTTTCTCAGAACTTTCTGCGAATGGAAGCTTCGCCTTTTAGGTATTGCAGACGGAATGGAAAAGACTAGTATATCTCTTTCTGGATTTACATCTTGCATGTGTGTCTATTTAGATCTTATGACCATTTTGAGTTTCATGATCACTGCAATTCCATGAATCGTTTTCGGTAGAGTTCCCTAATAATGGTTCTATTGAGTTAGAGAAGCTCATTTTATGTTACTTCCAACTGATGTCAGCAAATGACCGTCACATTCAACTTTTCTTTCCACACTAACGGTTCGCCTGGATCGAACAACTTTTTGCCATTCCCCATATAGCGACTTATTTTGGAAAGTCATTACATGAAAACGTGGTATTCTAAATTGATGTAAAAAATGTGGATCGAATGGAGAAATTTTTCGAAAGCTCTCACGCACAACCGTTCCGACGAAATCTAAATTCCCCTATGATGAAAAGATCTTTAGAATTACAAATACAAAGTAATTTCATTTAAAACTTAACTGTATCAAACTTGGATCAAGTAGGTCTATTTTTAGGATATTATTGCAAATAACGATTCTCACAAAAAATAAATTATGCCAAAAACATCTACTATTTAATATTTTGTGGTGGAAATTTATACCTAAGAGCAATTTAAATAAAAATTGAGCGGGTTAAATTTGAACAAGATAGGTCTATACATTTGCACTCAAGTCCTTATAAGGTTTCTCATGAATAGTTAGCCACGTGGAAGGGAGGTTTAATGTTCAATATTTTATAGTCAAAATTGCTCGATCGTAACAATTTATTATGAAAATGAACCGTAGGACATGTGGATCGGAGGCATCTTCATTTTACTCCTACCATATAACGGGCTTCTGATGAAAAGAAACCTCTTGCATGGGGATAAACTACAATTCGTAGTTTTTCTACGCCGAAAAACAAGTGGAAAATAATAAAATCTTTAACAAGTCAATTAAATTAGTTAACTTTGGGTTCCTTCAAATGATCTTTTGGACAGCCTTTAATGCAAAGGCTTTCATGAGAAACGCATCTTTACTTGAGGATAATGTATAACTTTTGGTGTATTATCAGGAAAATGGACGAATAATTATATTAGGCGAAGTGGTGTAGGATATCCTAAGGTCGACCTTGCCTATCTTTAATCCTTTTTTTTGCGTTTGCTTTTCAATTAACTACCAAAAAGAAAACCGTCTCTTTGATTTCTCGCTTGTTTTTTGAAAACATGCTAATAAACAAAAAATTAAGAAAAAACGTTACTTGTACGCACTTTTAAAATGTAAATAATTAAGAACTAGCTTAAGATGTTTACAATGAAGTACACAAAAAATTGTGAAAATAGAGAAAAATTTGCTTGAAAGTTTCGCACATAAGAAATTAATGCATAAATGCTTATAGTTTCGGCCCTTTAAGTGTTAATTAGTATTTCTTGACATCATCTCATTTTGTATGACTTTGTCGAAATAATCTTCTTCTTGTATTCTCTTGTCGAGAATACAAAACGACGTTAAGTCGTATATGGCTATGCATGTGCGCTGTTGAATTTTTTTTAGAAGCAAGACGGTCTTAACGTTGATGTGTTTTGTTAAATACTAAATCCTTAATGCAAAATGGGTATTTGATGTGATAATTACTACTTATTGTCTAAAAAATGAATTAGTCAATTATTACTTGAGATACTCGAAGTGGTGTAAAGGCCTCAAAAGAATTGAAAAAGCAGGAAGTTTTTTTGTCGTCCTGCATATGCTTCTCACTATTAATTGTTTACCACTGTGATCAAAAAATAAGCGGAACTTGAAATTGTCATGAACTAATGTTTTTCGCGGGTTGGAAGTAGTTCTATTTTTGACTTATCTATGGGCACTTTTATTTCAATATATTCAGCACAGTTACTTACGTGATCTTGTAAATACACAAATAGAGATTTTCGACTCTTACCACACGACTTTTTCGAGCAAAAAATTTCCATTAAATTTTGTTTGCGGAATAAATGCTGAGGATGTTACAGAAGGCCGTTGGTGATGAGGCTTGCGTCGCAAAAGTATGCTTACAAGTGATACAAGCATTTCAAACAAGAGTTTAAAATGAATAATGACCCGAACGTCAAGAACATCAAAGATTTGGTGCTTGAAAATCATCGATTTGCAATTAGAGACTTTGGTGGTGATCTGGGGGTGTTTGCATCAATCCAAAGTTTTTTAAAAGTTGCCTTGGACCTCAAACACATCAAGTCTCGATTGGTCTTAAAGGCATTAATTTTTTTGGAGAAAAAGCACCGCGTCAAAGATTGATCTCTGGCTACTAGAACGTCATTCATGCCATTGAGCACGGTGCGGCATCTTCCTTCTCAGCAAATTTAAAAGACATCCCCGTGAACGCCCTTTCGACTCTATTAGGGAAATATCACAGAAAGAATTTAACGCCATCCCGATGAAGGATTTTTCTGGCTGGCAAAACACTAGCTTAAAGGCATTTTGCAGTCGGAAATTAATTGTGGAGAATGTTATTGAGTACGGGCGAATTTTCACGCTTGTGTTTCCGAATTAAAGAAAAAATTGTTTTTCTTGAATAAAATATTTTAGATTCTTTTTAGCATGCGTCGTGCCATTAACCTCGTTATGAGGCTTTTCAACTGCCCTTTGTTTACTTTTTTTAATAGGTCTCATCATTCATGGGAAGTCTCGTATGTAGCAAAGTAACGGTCGGAAAATAGCGAGAAAACAAGAAAGAGAAATTGAGTAGTCGCAGACTGGTGGGCAAGACTATTCCCATGCAAGTCTTAGATTTTTACCAAGTGAGTCCCTACTAGAGATACGACTAAGTATGTCGCAATCAGATTTCAACCTGCGAAAATAGACTTAGTGATCGCGATTCTTATTTATTCGGTTGCATTTGACAGGGTCTTAAAAACTATGAGTCTTAAAAACGAAGGCTTGATACTACGTTTTTTCTTGAACACAAATTAATCTTGATAGAACCAGATACTTTGTTAGATCTCCGACTATAACCACAGTTTTTAATCAAAATCGAGCTAGTTTAAATATGCTCACCGTTAAGCTGGGACCATCAACCAATAATTTTCAGTTCGTTAACTCTGTTTGTGCAAGCGTGGGAAATTTGACATTAAAAGGACTGACGGACGAATACCGCTAGATCAACTCTTTTAAGTTGATCATGAAGGTAAACATTTTCTGATGTATGGAAATATTAATTGGAAGAAACGACAAGTAAGAAAACTATATTCGGTCGTGACCGAATCTTTTGTAACTGTCATCGTTATCATAGAAAGGACTAAAAAAGGGAAAGGACTAAAATTTTATACTTTGGATGGGCGTGGTTAATTTTATCTCTTTTCAAAATAAAAGCGAAAACTTATACAGTGCGTGTGTTGCAGTTTGTGAGTGACAGGGAAAAAACGTGGAAAGCGAATCTTTGTTGCATAGACATGTGGGCTTTATAGTTTATCCTTTGACCATTTTGGTTCTTTTTGAAATTCTTTTGCAAATATGTAGGTGATATCTTCATTTCGGGAGAATGTTTATTTTATATACTACGCAGTTGAAAAGACGGACATGCTCAGATACACTCAGAATTCGAATCTGGGCAAAACTTCATGGGGATTTTAAGATTGCTTCTGTGCGTTACAAAAGTATTGAAAAAAAATTGAATTTTGGTAGGCGTGGTCAATATTTCCCCTTTTCGTAAAAAGTTTACGGTATCGCTCATAGAATATGCGTTCAAATTATTGTACATTTATCTGTTGTAGTGTATGAATACTGAGCAACAATCCAATTTTTTATTGCTTTTGAAAAAAAGGTGTTCTTAGTTTACGCGGTACTGTAGACGTTTCTTTCGACTGATTGGGCCCATTTTCAATACCAACCTGCGTGTAAAACTTTCAATGTTTCTCCAAATCTAAAGTGAACGCCTTCATTTTTTGGGTCAGGAAAATGTTGACAGCAGACATTACACAGACACTTCGTGGGGACTCTGAAGCTCTCTTCGGGGCGTTAGAAACGTTTTGACAAAATGAATATACTCCTCATACTTCGGTGCTGCGTATAATAATAATTCATACGTCATGCCTATGCTTTCTACCTCCGAAAGAAATTTAGCAACAGAATTTACATTCAAAGAAGGTTTACAATGTTAATGCAGCGGGAGATCGATTTTTTTTAAACTTATTTATGGACATATTTTTATGTGCAACACAAAATGATTTAATATTTTTATAACTTTACATTTATTTTATTTCAACCTTATATGCCATTTTTTACGTTAACCCTTATTGGAAGTATGTCCAATCTCTTTCCTAGCAGGAACGTAGATGGAAACAAAGAACAAATAAGAGTAATAAAAACAATATAATGATTCTTGCGGTTATATACGCGGTGTTGGATTGGTGAGTAAAAGTGCCGTGCTGCTTACAAGGTGGCATTGGTCCGTTAAGGGTTAAAACTTCCACAAAATATTTTCGATTTTCGTACTTCTTCTTTTTTCTCCTTTTTTATATTGAAAGCTTAACAACATGTATAGATGTCCCCCGTTTAAAACGGTGCTTCTCAAATGTGCTTTCGATGCAATGCGGTACAACATTATAACAGGGTTTTGCAAAACGCGAATTAAATGAAGCAGATATGTGTTCCGCGGTAGTTTTTTTTCAATTGGTTTTTGCTTTTTATTTTTACTTCATCGTTAATTAGAAAAGTTTCAATCAACTTTGAGTGAGGAAAGAGATAAGAAGATGCCCACAGCCAAGTGGGTGTGTGTCCATATAGTAAGTGTTATGTCTTCACCGACTGAATACTCTGAATACTGAATACCGAATATAACTACGATCAAAGTAAAAATCGAACTTGTCGCGATTCTTATCTACTCGGTATGCGGATGTTGCCTTGACTTGTGTTATTTCAAAGTTTCGTATAACATGACTTCGATGTAACAGAAGAGAAGTTGCGACACAACATGGCGCACTTTGCCTTGATGATATTATATCTGAGTAAAAATGTTTCATATAACATGGTTTCGATTCAGCACTGTATAAATTAACTGCCTTATACGAGCGCCACCTGTATTTGGCTTTTGCACATTTTCATATGTTTTCCATCCCGCATAATTTGAATATTCATTTTTGGTAAGAGTGTGTTTCTCTTCGTATCCCTGTGTTTTTATAAAAATTATACCAAAGTGCAATCATGTGAAGGAAATTGATATCAAAATAAAGGAAATTGATCAAAATAGAGGCATTGAGCACAATTTTAAAGATTAATCACGAAAACGTAGCTGCTAACACAAACAACTGGAACTAAAGAATAACTTGTCTCTTTACTTAACGCAAGTTAACAAATGCTTTCTTAAGTGGAATATATTTGTGTTTCGTACAAAGTTTTATAAATGTCTACCAATTTGAATGGAGAAAAGCAAAAATGGAATTACTTCGTGTACATTCCCCACATGTGCACGAGTGATAATTAATAATTTTATTGCCATAATTTATATTTGCAGTTATTTGCACAGTTCTCCCTGTGCGTGTTTTCATGTTTCGATTCTTCTGCATGCTTCTCTTTTGCGTCTCAGCACTGCAAATATCTTTACGGCAATACACTTGTATATGCGGTTAATGAAAAATATCAACATTTACATTACGCTACTCAGCGAAGCTAAAGATAAACGAAAGATTAAGTATAGACTCCAAGCAAGCAGGAGAAAAACCATTTAAAGAAGTTTTATTCAATTCAAAGTGTCTCTTGAACACCCATTCTTTAAGATGAATATATAAAAAGAAAAAAAGAAACAGGGTTTTAAGTTATATCAGCTTTCACAGAACAAGTTTGGAGAAGCAGAGAAGAATGGAGATGCAATGGTCTAAAAATTTTTCGATAGAGACATTCCTAATTATAACCTACGCTGCTTGCGGTATCAGGTTATATTAAGTTAATAAAGATGTATGCAATACTTGGAAGACTTTCTTAGTCGATCTAAGCTTGTTCATACATCTTATTTCTTTATATTCAATCTACACGTGGGGATTTTCGAGACATTTCCATGACCGGTATATTTTGGCCCAAAAACGAATGCTATTGTAAAACTGTTCGGATCGGGACACTTTTCCGACCCTTCGCCATTTCACCACGGCTTATTTTGAGAAATAGTTGTATGAATAACTGCATTAAGCGAAGTGGCGTAGGGTACTTTTGGTGAGCTATGTCCCACTATAGTGTTGATATTTGTTTTTATGTTAGACTTCGGGCAGAGAGTATATCTTAAGTTTCCATTTTCAAGGCACCGACCGGAGGGGGCCGATTTATTGAATGCAATTGCGAACATATATGGTTCAAGGACCTTTCGGAGGGTAATTCTAATTGTTACCAACGGAATTAAAAACTTATTGTGTGCTTCTCTTTGGGTAGCGAATACAAAAATTAAAATGTTTCATTTGACTCTACAAAAACAGGACAGATGAGAAAAAATACATTGTAAGTAATAAAATGCGATGTTTTATGAAATTAATAAAAATTGTTGAAATATTTCTTTTCTCAAGCAAAAGAGGAAAGGAAGTTATGCTTATGGTGTGCTTAGGAAAGGAGAGAAGGTGAATTCCTTGAATTAAGTTTTTGAGGGTTCAATATATGAATTTTTTTTTTGTCAAATTTCAAGTGTTCAGTTTAAGAATTTCACATAATTGGTAGAAAGGAGAAAAAAAAATAAACTGTAAGATTTCGAATAATCCTCCGAAGACTTTTGAGTATAAAGATGTGTAATGTGCTCCTCAGCAGTCGAATGGTGAATGTCGGACCCCTTGACATTTGAAAAGTGGGTAGGTGTGGGTTACTCTCGAACATGGACAGGAAAATGTCATTTTCGCCTAGATTATCGATGACCTCGTTTGAGACTAAAATTTCTGAAACAAAAATTCTGAAAGTAAAATTCTGCTGAGAATTTTTTACAAAAGTAATTTCAATGTATTAAATAAAAGCCAATCATACCTGTTCCAAAATGAATACTTTGGTATATTTTAGATGATCCACGTTTGACCACTCCCCTGTCTATATGGTGCTGCAAAGTTCAAAAATGTGGATCGAAGATTGCAAGCATTGGACCGCATCACATTTTTCTTTGAAACATTTTCAAACACAAATAAAAGCATTTCTCCTGAAAACTTTATGTTTACTATTAGAACAGATTTGCTTTTTTCATTTTTTTAGGCTTTTCGAAGTATTTCTCCCGGAATTTAATGCATTTGTCAGAAATGAGAATTTTGTACACTTGACTGTTTAAGTATAACTGTAAGTCATAGTCAAACAGGAAGTTACATACCTGAATTCTAAGGTGGCTCTTCGAACTATTCAAATTTTTTCATTCAGAAGAACTCGTTTACTGCATACTGTACATACACATTTAATAAAGTTGTTAAAACCTGCGAAATGAATATAATAATAACAAGGCCACATTTTTGAACGAAAGACTTTAATCCCTTCGGTTCGTTGACAAAATTTAAAATTCAGTTTCGTTTCAAATACCGTTTTGAGGACGAAATAGTGTAATGAAATCAACAGAGAAATTCATCGAAGGTCATAAGAATGTGACTTAAGGGTATATTCTGGGATTGTGATTGGTCACTAGTCATACAAGAAAAGAATGTGTATGCGTGTTAGAATTGCTCTGACTTTATCTCAATTTTGGCCTTCCAAAAGAATAGTATTAAGAAAGCGCTTCAATATCAGTTTTATTATAAAACAAGGATACAAACAGCTAAACACAGCAAAATATATAACAAGTAAAAGAGTTATATTCGGCGAAGGCCAATTCTCACATACCCATCACTATGCTTCTCGCATTCCACCCCCAAGTACTTTTATTTGATATCCATATCGCCGGTATTATTAAGAAAATATTAATCTACCAGGTCGCGGTATCTAACATATTCATTTTAGCATTAACTTATTATGAGGAATGTACAAAATAATTTTAAACATTCTGTCTTGTGTGCCTAGAACCTCAAAGAAGTGAAAAAAAGATAATTTAATCGCTTGTAACTTTGTTTGGGCATGGGCGAATTTTCCCATTTTTGTACGTAAACAGTACAATATTTCACAAAGTAAATGTGGAAAATTTCAGCTTTCTGACTTTTATAATTTCTGAGTAACGGGCAAAAACTCACAAATTTTTGCTAAGAAAAACGGAATTACGTTCAGTTTTCATATTTTCATGAATGCCCGCATATTGCAGGATGCCCTAAACATCGTATGACGTGGTCCGAATTTAGCAAACTTCATTTACTTCTCAAAAGTTTTATTATTTTTCAGTTCCGTCATAGAAAACTATAAATTACACTTGTTCTCCATATAAGCCTTGCTTTCCATAACAACCCTTATCTGTTACGGTTTAAAATGTAGGCCTATGTTATCCACATTCTTTAATATTAATTTTTTGGCTTAATTGCTTTATGGACTAATTTTCATCCTAACCTTACGTTTCTTTACTCGCGTGGATACTGAAAGCTAGATATGGCTTAAATTTAAATATATTTACTTACATTAATATTGCTATCCTTGTTGAAGGAATGGACAGATGCAAATATTATCTTTTACTTCTTTTCGCTTGCCAAGTTTAACAAAAGTGTTAAGCTAGACCGTCCGTTTGGGATACGTTTCCACATGATTAGCTTTTTTGGATACGTTTCCGCTTTAATAATTCTCCATATTATCCTAATCATCAAAACGGATGCAATTGTATAGTTATGCGATGCTTCTTTTTACTTGCACAGTTTGTAGCCAAACATATTTCTTGAAAAAATATTTATGTAATAAAAGAAGAAAATTATGAAACTTTTTTCAATGTCACAGACTATGACTTTCTGAGAGACATAAAAAGTTTTTTAAAAGGATTATGTTCGCTTCACAGCGAATCTTTAAAGCTTTTAAAATTTATAAATTGAGATCAAGTGAGTTATTCTGAAACACTATTAACTGTATGGTGGTTATGCTTATTTAGAGGTCGATTCGAGTCATTTTGCAGACTTTTTCCATAAAATCGCGTTTTTATATTAATATATTAACTTTTGAAAGCACTAAGAAGAGATAAGCAAGTAGGCTACTAGTGGCAAAGCTGAGGATCAAAGATAAGAATCATTGTCAAAATCAAAAGCTAAGTTTATATATAGTTTGAGGAGTAGAGCATCTTGCCTTTCCCACAACGTTGGTTCCAACGGAACCAAAAATTTAGTATAACACCATTTTTGAATGTTTGAAGTAAGAATTGTGAATCTCTTTATTTTGTAACCAAAAACCATTAAAAATTACACAGATGTGTTACAAAAGTTTTTACTGCTTTTTTCTGCTTTTTCTAAGTTAAAAGAAAAACTTAGCGCAAAAAATATTTTATAATTTATTACGGAAGTGTAAAAACTTTATTCCTATTCTTTATTTTTTGTTGATCTTTTTTTCGACGGATTTGCAAGTTTATACACAAAAAAATTGTTTATTCTTTGTAATAATTTTATCTGCTTAAACTCAAGCTTTTGTTCACTAATTCCCTTTCTGGGCGAGCTTTCAATATTACGATTGTTTTGTTGGCTTTGTTGGACGCTGCGTTTCTATAACGCAATCACTTGCCAGTTATATCTGATTCAAAGAATTTACCCCCGACGTGGTTACCAAGCTTGAAATTCTAATATGAGTCATCAATTCTTTCTACAGATGAGTGATTGTAAACTGATACCGATGGGCGGAAATTTGCCGCACGAGAATCTCAAGACAAATTTTAAATAATTTTTGATAATGATCAACAAATGTTCGAACGACACAGACAAATCCGTCAACCCATAAATGCAGTTTTTAATAAGAGAAACGCTATTTTTCCGTGATGTATGCAGACTTTTTTGGGATAATGGGTATAAGCTCAATACGAAGAAACAAAAATGGTATGTTTCTGTTAAAACAACATTGCTGTCAATCGATTTGAGCGTCATTTATACATTTACTTTTTGTAAAAATCTCAGCAACTTTGTATTTAAAGAGGTATGATTGGGATAAGGAAGCCTAGTTACGAAAGATAGCCACTGAAGTTTGATCGGTGAGAGATTTAAAAAATAACCTTTCTAGAAAGTTTGACCGGCGGACACTTCTCAAATTATGCAATAAAAAATCCCGCACATAAGAAGCAGCACTAACTTAATACATACAGACATGGAAATATTCAACATAAGCACGAGAAATCAAACATATACAAAATGTTTTCAAACGAAAAAAGCACATACCGCAAAGCATATGAAACTCGGTATGGAAAATGGAAAACAGTTTAAAAGAGCTTAAGAACGTTGAAGCAAAAATAATTTTATACAATCTCGCTATCTACACATACGATATTTGAATGCAGAAAGTCACATTTATACTTATACAAAATGAGATTAAAATGTTCCTTAAATTGATGATTACAAAAAGAAATTAATGATATCGGCCTACCTACCATAAGAAAAACATCTAAAATGAAATACAATTAATGACTGTGTAGATGGTTGGCGCAATTTTACGGAACAAATGCTACGACGCAGGAAAACGAATCGACTGTTGCAACGAGATCGATCCTGGGAAAAGACATTTGTTCTATGATCGTAAAGAAGTAAGCATCGTTAGGCAAGTGCGGGTGCCAATAAAAACGTTTGGAAGTGGGCAAAAAAGCATGAGACATTTACTGGCGGATTCATAAAATAAAGAAGAAATGTAAATAAAAAAAGAGTTTCTACAGAAGATTAATAAAAGAAGTGTAACATTAAACAGTTGTAAGATACATTAAAAAGCAGCGACCGTACGCACCGAACTGGAAAAGGCGAACAGAAACTGACATCGTAGTGCGATTTCTGAACGGGATAGTCTACCGATATATCGGCGTACTGAATGTGCTTTGCACCAATGTGAAGGCGTGTGCAGTGAATTCCGGAGCCGACATCAAAAGATCATAAATTAAATCATGCCAAAAGGACGAGCTGTCCGGAGCCCCGTGATATTAAGGCTGGGAAAGAGAAACTCATTGCCGGCAATGAAGAAAGAAGAACCACCAGATTATTTTTATTTGCTGATGGGCGACGACAAAAGAAGAAGACCTGAAAAGGACATCACTCGAAGAAGTAAGTAATGTAAGAAGTAAGAAATGATGGGCTCTATATCTGTATATCATCGGAAAACGAAATCGAAGAATTCCATGAGGATAGCTTTCCTGGAGTAAAAGAGAGTTCATCCACTCTTTCGCCCATTTCCGATGACGATTCAAGCTACAAACGATTGCCGTGTAAGCTAGAAGCTGTAAAATCCGTTTGGGATAGTTCTTTGGGAACGAAAGGAAAACGTAGTCCGAAGCACGTTGTACATCGCCAACTGGGAGTGAGACCAGCTGAAGTAGACCTAGTGCCAGGAGTGGCACATAAAATAGCCGATGTGCCATTAGACCTCCGGCCATATGTGTCATATGTGGAACAACAAACTATAAACCGTGGCATTCAGGGAGACGAACAGGATCGAGCATCTATAGCGAATTGAAGGCGGGAGCAGAAGCAGTTGAGAAGAGACGACAACCCATCTCGGGACAGTCCAAGAGGGTGTGCATCGACTCGTAGGTGGCACCTTAACATCTTACCACCATCACTCCGTCAAAAACGATGATTAGATGACTTAACGCACGCAGTACACCGAGAGACAGCGCACATCATTGCAGAAATGTTGTCCTCATTGAAAATGGGAGGATATGAAATCGAACGATTGTATGAATATAGTGGCGAACGATACCGATTAGTGTGATCGCTGCAGGTTGGTCTTTTTGACTCGTAGACGGGGCTTCGGCAACTGCATAGGAATACCGAATTCCGAAGCGACCGCCTCCGTTAGGTACCCGAAATTTTACTAAAAAGCACGCCATAATCCGCAACGATAAATTCACACAAATCCAACCAGAGGAGAAAAACAGCACAAACTAGACTCTGAACAAACAAGATCCGACATTGGCAACACGCTAGCAGAATTTATTATGGCCAGCGATAAAGGAAGTGGCTGAAGTATCCGTAATGGA